>JAECUM010036265.1:0-49827 GCA_016617855.1 Megalonaias nervosa
ACTCGTTTTACGTTGATTAGTTCCAAATCCTTAAAATATAGCATGGTTTTCTGGGATCTTTATAGAGAAAGTTGACATAAACATCAGCAAAGACCAAACTCTGATCGGTAATCATCCTGCGTGATTGAATCGCTATCCCACCCAACCCCAATTTCTTTCACGAGGAATCTGGCTGTTTATTTTCTGATTAAAGTAAAATGCCAGACTACATGGATTATCTTTCCTTGGCCGAGTGTGCAGTTCGGACATTTTATTCAAAGCACTCTAGAGGGCTCTGCAGTTAACATGATCATTAAGATAGAGGAAACATTAGAAACCGGCGAAAAGTATTGACCTTAGACAAGCGACATCAGCCCCTTGTAAATACTAGAAGCTAGGATCAAACCCAGTTTGACAGATAGGCCAAGAGCTATTTGGCCCACTCCCACCCTTTCCCACCAGGCTATGACGTTTCACTTAAACATGGTCCTTTTCTGGTTTGACTGGGAACAATTTCATATTTTCATATGTAACGACTCAATGGTCTTAAGCTAAGTAACAGAAATGAGCGAAAACCAGCAAGTTTTGTGCAATTCAATAAATAATTTATTTTACTATAATATAAAGTAAAAATTTAAAAAGAACCGAAAGTATTGTGAATTAAATCACCAAAAGTCCTTAAAGTTCTATCACGTGCCCAAATGTATGAAGTTCCAATAAAATTCCAGTGGTATTCCCAAAATAATTCCGATATTGCACGTGCTGATATGACTATAGTCTCGAATATGCTAACGTGTTAGTGGCCTGGATTGCGGAGATGTGTTAGTCTTTTGATGTATCACAGTAATATAATCCATAATGTCCTTGTTCCAAATTAATGTTTCTGTCCAAGAATATTGTTGAGCACCTTGCAACTACAGTGAATATTAATTTGAATAAATCCACCCAAACGAAAAACTAAACACAACAATAACAATGATTCTATTTCCGATGTTAAGGAAAGAATGGGTAGTTTTTGTATAACCAAGATTATATTCCCCTCTACTTGACCTAGGTCGCAGTTAC
Source organism: Megalonaias nervosa (assembly GCA_016617855.1). Classification (NCBI taxonomy): domain Eukaryota; kingdom Metazoa; phylum Mollusca; class Bivalvia; order Unionida; family Unionidae; genus Megalonaias; species Megalonaias nervosa. The sequence goes on from JAECUM010036265.1 coordinate 1,045, forward strand.
CGTTTTCTGGAAATATTCTCACAATTTAGTGGTGTTTGACTCTTAAGAATGACATTGAATTTGTATACATAACATTTCTTGGTTATATGTGTATTTGCATTTAAATTAAATGTGATGAAACACATACAAATTATGGTACAGAAAATCCATTCATTATATGTGCTTATTTGAATCAAGAGGAATGCACAGATCAGATAGGTATAGATGTATGCAAACCAAAAGACATAAATATGTCTATATTTTGTACTTCTTCAATGGCAAGTTGCTTAAGAATAGTATGGGAGCTCGAGAATATGAAACATTCTCCCACTATCGCAGATTCACTCATGAACTATTTTTAATCAAAGCAACTAATTGTAACAATTATGATTTATAATGGCTTTGAATTATCATCTCTGTCTCCCTCTAATCACCTCTATGGATCACGTGCATTATTGCTATCTCATGATTTATGAACAGAACAAGTGATAGATTGTTCCAAAGTTTGGTAACAGGATTGAAATGTCATATATCTAACTCGTAATATCTCCACAATCTTCAGCTGATATTTAATGATTATAAATATAATAAAAATTAAGAGAGTTTGCTTGTTATCCAGGAGCTGAGGTGGGGTGGAGGTCAAATTGTCCTTAGATGATGCAGGATTGCGGTACATGAAATGCTTACTGCTTTAGATAATATTTGTTATGTACCCTAAAATTTTATATTACCTGATTTGGTCAAGCGATATAATGAAAAGGGAGCTAATTATATCGCTTGACTTTTAATATATGAACACAACATCATGTTAACTGATTGGAATTCAGTATGTATCATCTTATCTACACGATTGCACACTAAATGACTAGCCTAGTCACCTGGTTAAATTATCGATATACCTGCACTTCACGTGGCGAGTATAGTCACCTGGTCATCTTATCTACATGTCTGCACATGAAGTAAGTACCTAGTTCACCTGGTCAGTTGATTCCAAATGTTTAAGCGCTAAGCAGTTTCCTATCATTGATACTATTCAAGCATGCTGTAGAGTTAAAGTACAAAATGACAGAGCTAATTAGAAACGGCTCAGCAGACATTACTTATCATCTATTTCAAATATTCCTGTATTATACCTGCATGGTCCTTTCGAGTAGAAGTCATTTTGAGATATTTTGGACATAACCAGAAGAAATGTTTATAATTAGATTAGAAGAATCGTCTTTGACCAGACAAAAGTACAGAACCTGTCTTTCTATAGATTTAATTTTAAGAATAAGACAGTATACATGTTTTTCTCAAAGACTGCACCAACCGGGCTTTAACAATTCTTTTCAGTTTTCAAATAATGTATTTGTCGTCTTTATTGTAATGATGATGCTTAGACTAGTGCGATAAAAGAAAAAAGACAACAGAAAACAGAAGAAGATTTCCTAAATAAGACATCCGGCATGTCCTGCATTTACTCTTGGTCCTTTGATAACAAACGGGTATGACCGAGCGTGTACCTATCAAATGTTTTGATTATAAATACAAAGACCGGTACCTTTCATTTTATTTAAAGTATGTAATGTTTTGTATTTGTTTTTCTCTGAAAAGCCCGAACATGCATTTACTCCTTTCCGAGCATTGCATATGAAAATAAACATCGATTTCTAAATTATTTTAGGACAGATTTGTGTTATGTATGTTTAATTTATATTATGTGCTTGACCTTTGTCAGTAAATGACGCTAGAGTTTTGGCCTACCTGACTATTTTCACAGCTGAAGGTTGTGTCTTCCTGACTTTTTGTCACTTATTTAAAGATGTTTCCTTGAATTTAAGACCTGGCCTTATTTGCGATTTAGTGAACATTTCCTATTTTAATGTTCCACATCCTGGGCATTATATTTTAACTTAGTTCAAGTGAAATTAGTATATAACGGCTGTGGTAAACGAAATTATTATTTCCTCTTTAACGTTCCATCTGTGTAATCATTTAATGTTGTGTTCATATATAATTCAGAGGAATCTTTTATTTTAATTATTCTTTGGAATTACAGTGATCATTGACATTTTGGACTAAATCATTACTTTGGGATTATTGGGAATTCTTTCAAAGACATCAAGGATTATGTTATTGTGAAACATAAAGACTATTGGTACAACAGTACATTCAAGGTTATTTGAACTCATTCGAAATATTCAATAAATTTAGGCTTGTGAAAGAACAGTTAATATTATTTGCTGTTTAATTCACAATACTGTAAATGTTTTTTTTTTAATTTTCACTTTGTATTCTAGAAAAATAAATTGTTTGTTGAATTTTATTACACTTGTTGGTTTTACTTATTTGTGTTTCTTAGTTTAAGACCACATAATCTTAACACTTGTTGAAAGTTCAAACATATGTTATTTGTCTACATAAGCAAAGAGTGTCTAGCTGCAAGGTCTCTCAGCACTAAAAGGAGATGACCCCTACAAAGTAAATAATGAAACATATCAGACATGGAAAGCAAAAAGTTATGTACATCAATAATTGTTTAAAGCACTAAAGACTTAATAAAACAAACTGAAAAACGGAATATGAATGCATTTGGATTTTAATTATCCTCTGTCTTTGTGTCTCATTATGTATGTCTGTCTCTATATGTCTCTATCTGTCTCTGCCTTCCTCTCTTCCTCATACACTCTTTAGATAAGGTTACTTCCTGCAGCTAGTGGGTTTTGTAGTTTGAATGAGCAACATATTGCACCACAGGATGGTGGAAGGTGTTGTAATGCTATCTGCTTTCCAGGTTGTATCGCCTTGAACCACTTCAAAGTAATCTTCAACCAGGTGGTATGTACGAAACTCATAAATTTGCTGATTATAAGATTAAAGTCAACCGAATTAACTACTTAAACAGGGTTACCCAAAGTCTGAGGGATGAACGAGCACATGGCGGTAGGTCATATTAGGGTATCGTGAATCCAGATCAAAATTGTCCTGGGTGTTTAATGATTGCATTACCCGAAATATGGCTTACCTGCTTAATCACTTGTTGTTAAGTTATGTATATATACTATATATATGCATTCACTAATATCTAAGTTTACTCACACGGTTTTAGCAAAGTTTAGAAAATCAGTTAAACTATACTATCATTTCCCAATTTTACGCAATTTACCACAAAGTTAGCATAATTAGTTATCAGTTGTTTGGCAATCACAGAAACGAAGTACAATAGGTGCCTAGACTGGAATTTATAGATTTGTCGTACGAATATATCGAAGATCCAAATTAGAATCAGCCCTGTTGTGCTGCGTGGCTCTATTGATACTCTTTCGATTAAATTGGCGTGAGCATTAGACCAGTCTAAGCTTTACATATGTTAAACCGCTTAGTCGGATAGCCCACTCCCCCGCCGATTGTTTTCTTCATAAAGTAACCGATATGCTTCTTTGTCAAAATAAAGTTTGAACTCTGTATTGTATTTAATTAATGTCAAGTACACAGCATAGATATTTTATGCAATGTACCACACATAGATCCCATGTTAATTTGATGTGATAATTAAGGTGAAGGAAGCGTGCGAAACGAGAAAACTATTCACTTTTGATATTCGACCCAGGACCCCTAAAGGCTTTGCCATTTAGAACTGGCTTGGCCGACCCATGCGCTGTCACGCCACCCACCCACCCACCCCACCCCCACCACCACCCGTTCATTAATCAATAATGTCGTCCTTTTCCTCGTGCTGATAGGCAGAAATATTCAGTTAAATGCTAAATTGAACTTGCACTGCCTTCGATCTATTTGAAGAAAAGTCGAGCTGTGGATACGGTTTAATAGTCAAGAGAATCAACACAAATTCGCCATAAAACACAAAAGTAATAGCAAATCCTGAAGATCGTCTGTTATTGTGATAGTGGATACTTGTGTAAAATAAGTGTTTGATTAAATAATACAGGATTCTCCATGATCTTTGTTCTTAAAAGTAGCTTTCATGGAAACAGAAAAAAGCCTTAGGAACAAACATTTTATAAACATTTCACAATTTACAGATTACGTTTGCAACATGATTGCAGAAGTTCTTTTACAAAACAAATACTATGTGTTTAAATCAGGACGTTTCAAAATGTATTTCCTTTCTACCAACAGTCTTGATCCCTATTAACATTTCCAATGAAGTATACTTCATTAATTGGCTGGTAAGAAATTGACAGGAAAGTTAGATGGCATTTGGCTGGGAAGACAAGAAAAAAAACGAACAAATGAGAAACTACTTCACTCTTCGGGTGCTACTACTATAATCTATTTAAAACAGAAAAGAAAGAAAGAGAACGTTGTAGGTTCTTTGAATACTTGCACTGTTTCACCCAAGAGCGTGAGAGATCTAGCATCACGACCATTATTAGACTAATTACAAAACTGACATAAGTCAAAACAATCAAAGCACAGGCAGAAAGTGCGACACATAAAACATTGACTTTTTAGTATGACCTTTTATCAGAGGCATATTCACCAGAATTAAAGTATTATATGTACCATCTGGCGTACTCGTTAATCAGGATTGTGGGAAACAACAATGAATAAATTCAATCAACCGCCAAATATCTGTGCATATCACAATATTGCAACATAATTATCAGGAACAGTTCATTGTGTGTTTGCAAGTTAAATTAAACTAGAGGACGTGTATCCTAAACACATACATACATACATACATACATACATACATACATACATACATACATTCGTACGTACGTACGTACGTCCATCCATCCATCCATCCATCCATCCATACACACATACATACATGTGTGCATATTGTCACAGGGTAATGTGACAGGTCGGGACATGATGCTACATGTCTGTAGCATGATGCCCCAGCCCTAGACATCACTATCAACTGCAACACTGCAGAGATAGTAGTGATATGACTGTAAAATTGTTAAATCTACGTTACAAATCCAAATCAAACACACACATACACACATGGATCATTCTAATGACACATTTCATGTTTGTTTCTAGAATATTCTGAACTCAAATAGCAATGTCAAAATCTTATTTACAAGTTGCAATGATGGACAAAAGTTAGCTACGTAAACATATTGTTTGCAAATGACCATTACCTTAAAGTACAATCTACAGTCATGGGCAAAAGTTCAGCGCACACTATAGTTATACATAACAATATATATACATTCATAAATATATATGGTCCCTTTATAACTTTAAAATGGCATGCATATGTATGTATGCTAAAGAAATGTTAATGATTCTTGATTTATTTAGTTTCAAATATTTATTTAATTCAAGCTTTAATATTTGGAATTCATAGATTCTTGAAAATGCATGTTATGTTCAAAATGTGTTCTGACCAGAGGCAGCCTAAAGTTTAGTTGCGAAAACCTCACCATTCGCCAAAATTAAATATGTTCCTCTCTCACTAAAAGAGACAAAACTGTCAGCGAAGCTGTTATGTAGGCGAATCAACTGAAGAGATCGAAAAGTTTCATTTCCATATATGTGTTTAGCGTTAAGATAGGTCCATTGTGTCTATGCTGAAATTATTTTTATAGATATTGAAGAATAAATTTCATCAACTAATTTCAATATGACCTACACACAACTACGTTGCTTGCATTTGTTCTGACCATGGTAGTTTTATCTCAGCCTATCAATAGGTGGAAAAGATGTACCACTTAAATCTGTCCCATGTGTGTGTGTGTGTGTGAGAGAGAGAGAGAGAGAGAGAGAGAGAGAGAGAGAGAGAGAGAGAGAGAGAACTGATTACAGATTCATATAGTTCAAGCAGCAGAGAGGGTGAACAGACCATTTTGCTGGAGACCTTATTTATGAAAAATAAGGGTTCCTACGAAAATGAAATACAAGGTCAATAATGCCAAACCAAAGCCTCTAGTCGACCGAGAGTCTTTCTAAATTGGGTTAGCTCATTTTGTGACTTTATTTTCGCGCTTGTGTTTTCATTTCTTATGGCGTGTTTGTTTACTCGCCGGTCACTCACTGTTGGTTGTCACCCTCTCTGTTGCTGTAATTAAATCATTGTTATATCAATAATGGAAGCTCACACAGCTTACCAGCTCGACAGCGACTAGACGCAATTACAAAATATCTACCTGTTCGTTATTCTGTCAAGCAGCAACTACAACAACGTCATCAAACACAGGAAGAATTTGCCGAAGAAACAGAGCAATTATTCAAACCTATTACAAAGGATACCAAAGGTCTTCTTCCCACGTTAGAGAAAACCGCGGCAGCAACTGGAAAAATAGCGGAGCGAACCACGAAAACAAAAAAGATTCTAAGAGAACTTCCGGCTGAAATAGCTGCTGCTCAACAAATGCAAGAAATACTTGAAGGTATTGACCAAGCTCTTGCTGAAATAAGTGATATAAAGGATCTTATACCAGAACCAGAATCAGAATCAGAACCGGAACCAGAACAAGCAAGAGAGAGAACCGCGCCGATTGATAAATTTACCAAAAATAGTATTACTGATATCAGGAACGCCAGAAACATAATGCAATTAGCTGCGAGTGCCGTGATGAGTTTTAATAAGAAAGAACAATTTCTGAAACCCGAGTACGCTAATGATGTTTTAAGTCGTGAAAATTGGTACAAATGGATATTTCGTATACATCACGAAGTCGATCAGGCCCGAAATGATGATCCAAGATATATTAAGTTTACAATGAGGTAGATAACTATATCGCATGGATGCAACTATCACCACAACAATAACAACAATTAATACAACAACAATTAATACAACAACGACAAAATTACAACAACAACAACAAGAAAAAGAACGAGAATTAATACGAATAAAAGAGGAACACGCACGTGCACAAAAGGAACAATTACTTAAACAAGTAAAACAACAACGAGAACAACGAAAACAACAAGAACAACAATTACAACAAAAACAACAACAAAGATCAACTAGTCCAGAAGAAGAATGCCATGATACCCCTAGTGCAGCTGGAAGTGGTGTTGCTGTTCGAGGAAGTAGTCTTATTACGTGTCCCGATAACGTCCTTGCAGACGTGGACAGATTAGAAATTCTTATTGGAGGAAAACGAGCCGGTAATAATTCATTATAAATCATTAATGAGATAACATCAGTTTGTCAACGATTATTTACAGGCGGTATCATGGATATTAATGTTTATCGGTTCCTCATCGATGCAATCGTTGATGATAACCACAACGATTAAATGTATGTAACTAAAATAAGATGATCCTACATAATGCTCAACGTAGACCGGCCATGGTCAGGGTGATAAATTCGAGATTACCTACGTATAGCGCGATCTACGGTGATGGACCCGGTGATGTTGTTCAGGGTCTATTGAGAAGGTTAGCACCAAACGTAATACCTGTTGTAAAGCAACTATCAATGAAAGCTATTGACGTTGTTCGTGAAAAAGGTATTGGTGCTGTTGGTGATGTTGCCAGCAAAGCATTCTCAGAAATCAAGGATAGACTAGCACGATTAATACGACGAAAGCCTCAGCCAGAAGTTACACTTCCATGTACTGAAGTGATGCCTGCAAATGTTAGTCAAATAACAAATCAAGCTGCAAATCAAAAACTAGCAGAATTGGCTCGTGAAAAGAAAAAAATATAACTGCTAGTCTGATAGCAGGAAGTGGTCTTCGTGTTAGACGTTAGCAAATATAATAAAGATGTTCAAACGTGTATCTGATCCGGCATTCTACATGGACGTACCAGTACTCAAATATGAGTCTGTGCTTGATTATCAATATTATTCTTATGAAGCACGAGAACCAGACAAACGTGCACGAATCGAACTGTAAGTCCAGGATACATCGAGATATTTTCTACCTTCCGAGGCATTCATTGAAGTTCAGGGTAGACTCATAAAAAATGCTAATAATCCTTATGGTGATGCGCAGGGTGGTTTTGTTAATAACGGAATTATGGCATTATTTAGCAGTGCACGATATATTATTGATGGTAAAGAAATCGAAGCATGTCTCAATGACGTTGATGTTGCTACAACAATATTGGGTATAGCAAGATATTCAAATGATAATTCAAGATCAGCTGGTCCGTCGATGATGTTTGCAAAGGATACTGTTGATCGCGCTGATAGCCGACCTTATACTTCTCGACGCCCCAAAAAAGTTTCTGCTGCGGCTGAAGACGCCGATGTTGAAGGGTTATTCTTTGTAAATGCAAATTTTAATCTGGGATTCGCAGCACGCAAAAGTCAAATTGATGCTCAGGAGAGGTTTAGTTGTGCAATTCCACTGTTACATATCTTTGGATTCTGCAGAAATGTCAGAAAGGTCAGTTTCGGGGCAGAACACACAGTTGCTTTTGTTCGACAGGGCAAGGACGACGATGCTATCTGGTACGCTGAGGGAGTTGATCCAGCAGGAACCGCGGCACTTCATGGAAATGTGACACTGACAAAGCTTTCGTTGTGGATGCCAGTAATGTCACCATCGCATGCAGAGGAACAACGGCTGCTCTCTTTTATGGACAGCGGCGGCAGATTAACATTATCATGGTTCACGATGGCCACAGACAGTATTGAAAGTTCAATTGTTGGCTCATTTGCATGGCAGATCTCATCACAACAGGGAGTTTCAGCACCACGACATATATTTATAGCTTTTCAAGATACCCGACGACAGAATTCTCAAATACGAAATCATATGCTATTTGACCAACTTGGGGTTTCTGAGGCTTCTTTGAGGATAAATGGGCATCAAGAATCGTCTGAAGAAGTGTTGTTGGATTTTGAAAATAATCAAAAATAATCACATTGCACGTGCTTATCATCGTTTGATGACATTCATGGGGCGTGATCAGAATGTGGATTCTGGTTTGCAAATATCTCAGCGGGATTTTACAACACTGTATCAGATATATTACTTTTCGCTGGAACATCTAGAGTTATTCAGGCAATCTGCCGTCAACCTATATTTTTGAGCTCGAGTAGGTGCATTACCAGCCGGTGTTACTAAATATAGAGCAATTGCTGTTATACTCTCCAATACAACAATGCTACTTGAAGGTGTTGGTGGACGAATGAGAGTTATTGATGCCCCGGTAGAAAACATGTAACATGTAATTAAATCGCTCATATTATAATGTCATACCATCATGTTAGTGTCAGTCTAACTCTTGGTCAGATTAGAAAACTACAATCAGTATCAAAAGATAACTGTGAAATAAAAATATCACTAAAGCGAGAACAGATCCAAGTTGGTCCGAATAAACTATCATTGTCAGAACGTCAACTTAGGCACTTCAATGAAGCCAAACGATCAAAGACCGGCACACGACTTAATCTTTCTGCAGGTGCCATTAAAGATATTGCTAAGACGAGTGGTATATTTCCACTTCTTGCTGCGTTACCGGCAATAATCGCCTCTGCAGCCCCAGCTGTTACAAAAGCAGCTGCACTTGGTGCTATTGGAACTGCCGCTGGGATGGCACTGAAGAAAGCAACAGGTCACGGAATAAAAACTTCCAAAAACAAAGGAAAGGGTCTAAGACTGCCAGGAACAATTAATGGTACGGAAAAGATTTAAGACTTCCCGGGACACTTCGTTGATTCTTCCTATGTCCAATTTTGATTAACTCGATGCTGCTAAAAAAATTAAATATAAAAAATTTCAGAGGTGTTTTTATGCGTGATCAATTACCACCAAATCCAAACAATGTTGAAACCGGTATCATTAACCTCGATAAAAACTCTGTTCCAAGTACTCACTGGGTTGCATACGCGATTGATCCAGGTGAAATTGTTTATTTCGATTCATATGGACTGCCACCAACAAAAGAATAATTAAAATATGTTAGCAACATGCAAAGGATTCCAATCTGGTATTCAACATTAACAACACAGACAATAACCGATCTGCCAATATGTGGCCGTGAAGTACTCGCTGTGCTTGACTCTGTGTCAAGGTCCCTAATGCCACCTCATAAAGTCGTGCACGAGTATACATCGTCGTCCAACGTTTTAAACAGGCATTAGTAAATATAATGGTATATATTTACGGAGGATCTTCTCGCAGTAAAACACAGCAAGGTGACTTATCTAAATATGCAACTCTTAACAATATTAAGGATGAACTCGCTGATCTTTTGAGTCTCGCAAATGTGGACCACAATGAAGTCGTTTTCAGGATCAGCAAGGACGACTAAAGACTAGTAATATCCTGTTGACAGATATTATTCTGCGAGTTCCAGGAGCGACAGAAGATAACTTAGCCGTATTTACTAAAAATGGTAAAATTTAAAATTCAAATGAATCATTCTTAACACTCATGGGAGAAATTGCTGGACGTATCAGAAGAATTGGAGATATTATGTATGGCGATCTCAACATGAGTAAAAATACAATTATCAATGTGAGAGAACCGAAATCAGACGATGATGTTGCAACAAAAAGATATGTAGACAAGCAACAACGCCACTATCAGAACTGAGATTGATGATCGTTTACTAACTGCCGGTGATACAATGACAGGTTCTCTCAACATGGCTAATAATAAAATTACTGGTCTTGGAGAACCAGAATTAAACGATGACGCTGCAACGAAGAAATACGTCGACAACAGCAACATCCTGATGATGACATCGCTGATGACAATCAGTGATGGAATGACAACATTCAGATCTGAATTTTCTACTCACGTGCAAACGTTTGTAAATTTTCGTTGAAAAACAAATAGAGCTATTAATGAATTTTTGGGAAATCTAGCGGTTATTGATATTAAATTCGTTGACATAAAAAGATTACCGATAGTGTAGTATATAAATTAGCGTCTGGACCAGCATTATGGACACCACTCAATAAATCCATCAAATATCGCGCTGAGGTTACCGGTATATACAGGTTCTCAGTACTCGGCGCTACAACAATTACAATATCTACCACAATATCAGGGCGTTATCCACGCCTGACTCCGTCATGGGATCTGTGTTAATAGTACTGGAGCAAAACGACGAGGAAACATTTGTGGTGGAACCCGAAGAAAAAACTTTAGGTTTGTTGTACTATTGGTGTCTTGAATTAGTAGTTAAACTACCACCTACTTAATATATAATGATCGACGTTCAACAACACAGATATAATCAAGTATGTGAGTGGCAAACCAAACTGAAAAATATCGTTGACGATTATACAGTAAAAGTGAAAAAATATCGCAGGCGTGTAGTTGTCGTTAACGTAGTTGTGTATTCAGCGTCCGCTGTTATCGCTGGAGCCGGCATATTGCAATCAACAATAACAGTGACGTCGCCAGCAGTTGTAACAATTTGTGTTTCATCTGCAACAACTATTGTTGGTATTTTCAATATTATTGCAAAGAAGATAGCTACGTGCACAAACGCAAAATTACACGAGTACACAACAAAACTGCACGCGGTCATTTTAGCATACTCTAAACTATCATCGTTGATTTCGTCGTATATCAGCGATGGTAAAATATCCGATGATGAATTTACAACGATAATAAAAACTTACAATGAAGTATTTGAAGAGCCAATGGAATGCCTGTGCTTAGAATTAACAAAGCGAGATCAGAATCCTGATTTAGAATAATAATGTCGTCATCGCAAGAACTACTACAACAGATCGTCACTAACACAGCACCGCCAAAAACTACAATGATATCTACGAGTTCGACCAGTCCTGAGTTCAGCTTGGTTTTTCAAACTGCGATTCCATCCAAAGAATTAGCGCTAGCACAATTATGAGTTTATTATAGCTGGCTAAATATTAGCTCAAAATCGTTTGGTGGGTTACAAGCAAATTATTCACTTGTATTCGCAAACAAGAAAAAAAAAAACGATGGAACCCCCGATTGGCAAGCTGTGAGTATACCTTCGGGCAGTTATCAAATAGAACATATCAACGACGAATTTCAACGCAGAATTAAATCTATTACAGGAAAAGAATCCAAAATAGCTATTACTGTTCATAAGCCAACATTATCAGCCGCGATTGAAATAAATTCTCTTGACTATGTTGTAGATATATATCAATCATCGATCAGATCTGTGTTAGGATGGCCAGAAGCTCCACTGGTTTATACAGGATCACCAGAACCGAAACGAGATAAATTTCTTACAATGAAGCGAATATTTATGAAGTATCCAGAATATCGAGAAACCTTTCCATGGAAGTATTTTGACATTAATGATTCTAATATCACACAAGACAATGAAAAGATTCCTCAAATAACAGAACTTTTACGCGTTATAGACAAGGATGCAAATTTTATTGTCAACGTGGCGTTTATTAAAGCGTTTTCTGATGCAATCGGACTTGAATACGCTCAAACACACGCCAATATAAAAAAAAAATGTTTTCTCACATAGCACAACATTACAGCGATGATATAAAACAACATATTATTGAATCAATTCAACATCTAATGCAGTTTCTCTCAGACTTAAAATATGTTAATAAGGTTATCATTGAAAATGTAAAATCCGACGATGATTTGAAACAGTTATTTTTAAAACATTATGGAAGATCAAGTAATTTAAATGATGTAGATTTAATTTTACCTGATCTTTATATTGAGATGGGACAGGCAATTGGTGACATTATTGATAACAATTTTCCAAAGGTCGTTGCTGCATGGAGAAAAATAACCCCTCCACCAGGTACTCTCAAACACAATAACGATCCATACGGTGGAGGTCATCATATTTCGCCAGGAATTGTAAATATTACATCAACGATCGCAGTCAACCTTGTATGTGACGTCATTGATCGAAGTTATCAAGTAGATCTAGAAAAATCCAGTCAGGCCCAGCAAGGATATATTTTATATACATTTACTCTGCAAGTACCTCCAGGATATTTCATTGTATCAGAACCAATTAATCCTGTTTATCTACGATGTCATAAACCTCTATTATCAAGGATGCGTTTCAAACTTACTGACCAAATCGGACACTTGTTGGATTTACAAGGAAAATCATTGAATATAAATCTGTATGTGAGATCATAGATCTTACGTTCGTGAGTTCGTAAAACACCAAAATCAATATTTTGTAAAACAAAAAAAAAAATCTGTTAAATAAATTATCTGAATCTGATTCAGAATAAAATTAAATATTATTATCAAAGTAAAAGTAAATAAATATTTTTTACTGTAGTCATAATGAATTATCCGTCGACAGAGTCAAGGTTTTTGTTTAGCTATAGTCACGGTGACAGTGTTAGTTTCGTTGTCACTACAGTCACTGATGACAGCGCTTTCACTTTCACAATAATCACTGACATTATGGATCGTTTCACAAGCAAACATAATCTCACTTAACTGTCTCATACGAGCATTCACAATCTTTTTCGTTTCGTATTCGTGAGATGATTCTGATCTAATTTGTTCAATTGTGTGTGCGAGAGGAACAAATAGTTTAACCTGCGTATCTGTAATTATTGCCAAGGATTGCATCATTGATCGTTGCATTAATTTAATTAATCGATAATCAGTTGGTAGTGTATATCTATTTTCTAATCTTCGTTGTTGTAATGATTCAGAATCAAAAATAATCTTTTCAGGATTAAGTTGATCAAATATTTTTATACCGTCATGTTGTAATTTTTTAATCGCAGAAACAATAACATTAATATTTTCAGAATTCGTTATATTATATAATAAATATTTGTTTAAAATAAAAAATAAAAATATTTTACACATCATATATTTACAACACAGCCCCATGTGAACTCCTCGATTGCCAAACGACATTCTAGCAAATTCAGAGGGTGATTTACACAACATATATTTACATCACAACCGCCATGTAAACTCCTAGATTGCCAAATAAAATTCTAGCAAGTTCAGAGAGTGATACAGACACAACACCCATGTGAATTCCTCTATTGCCAAACGACAAGTTCAGACGGTGATCCGACAAGTTCAGAGGGTGGTCCGTATTTACATTTACACAACCCCCATGTGAACCCCTAGATTACCAAACGATATTCTAGCAAGTTCAGAGGGTGACGAAATATTTACATTTGTACAGACATAACCCCCATATGAACCCCTAGATTACCAAACGATATTCTAGCAAGTTCAGAGGGTGATCCGTATTTTCTATACACGACACAACATACAAGTAGCGTATTTACAGCATTATAAGGACAGCACATACACAAATAGTGTATTTACAGTATATATAATCTTAATTCTTTTGGACGGCACAACACACAACGGGGACCTTCTCTACGTTCAACAGATTTTTGCATACCCTCCCATATAATCAACCCCGGGGAGTACAAAAGTGCACCCACCAAGTGGTTGACATGGTGGAAAGGTGTGTTTACTTTTCTGTTGAAGTTCGAATTTGGGAAGAGCCACTTATTACGAAAAATTGCGATAATCGCCCTCCATCGACAATATGTCAGTCACGAGAATAGAACGCCAGACCTCCAGTATGAGAGTTCGCCACGTTAGCACTGGACCACCGGATCTCCTTGCAGATATATGTTTCAGATATTATTATGAAGTTAACTGTACTGTTCCTACAATTGAAGTATACTGAATAAATCACAATTATTGTAAACTACAGCGTAGATCTATTTCGATTTCTGAAACATTTTATAAAATACCTGCATTTAATAATCGCACATACGTTTCTGCTAGATGTCATTGGAGTTAAGTACATGTGTACGACTATCTAAAAACAACTTGCTGCTGCATTACACGCAAGCGGGCGTGACTTACTCTTTCAAGGAAAATCAAATGGTGTAAATATCCCTCTCTGTTATACTGACAGCTAATTGCCACACAAACAATTAAATTACTGAATATTAAACACAAAAAATAATCGCGTAGTAATGTAATATTACGCAGTAACAAGCGGGACAACTGCTTAATTACTCTACCGAAGAAAGATTTACTTGACAGAATTATCTCCCTTCATGTATGCAATACTGGAATGTGATTTTTTGTTTGAATTTCTTTGAAAATGCCGATTTGTATATTTTATCTACGACAAATTGTACAGAACGCGTGCAAATATCAAAATATATGGCAGCTGCATTCATCGATGGAAAATCATTTCTTCGTCTGTCTCTATATTTACAGATTTAACAGCCCTCCTTGCACATGTTTTACATCTCCCAGTATTTCCACATGCAGAATTTTGACTTTGTGTAACAACTCGCAAATTACATAAAGAATTATCTTTCGGATCTGAATTAATATGATTAATCACAAGTCCGTCTTCGATTACTCCATGAAAACACTCGTACACGAATCTATGACAAAGATATCTGTTTTTCCAATAATAAATCTAAGATAACCGGTATTTTCAAGTACCGACTGTTTTTATTAGTCGACAGTGCCTAATTACACCATCTCGAGATGCCTCATAGTCTTTAATGATGGGATGTTTTATAAAATAATTTTGCTCCATTTATATAATAATATTATTTGTCTAAATGATTATTTTGAAAATCTGGTGAGATATACTTATACCTCAATTTAGATATACATTTGCTTTAATTATAATATGGAAGAGTTTGAGAGATTATCCGCAATTAAACGCTCTAAAGCCAGATTCAATCTTGACAAACTGCCGAAACCTAAATTTAGTTTTACGATGCAAGTTCTGGCTTTAACGAATAAGGATATAACTGATCGTATCCGTGAAGCCGATGGCGCTGCTCATGTATGGTCAACATTCAGAATTATTGCAATTATCGATACTAGAATGAACGACGAACGAGCAGCAAGGATTATTAAATATCTCGACGATCAAAGATATTTTATTCTCATAAAATTTATTGTAAAGACCGATGACGACATTTGGATCATCCGTGACAAACGTGACACTGTCCGTGTACACAATGAAAATAATATTGTCATATTAAGTTAAAATTCCAGACCATGAACGTTGACTGGTATTAACAAACCGTATTATGAACGAGCGTATCCTGTGACTGCAGTTGTTTATGCGTTATATCCGCTAAATGATAAACCTAACGTCGATGATCTCAAACCGATGACAACTTCGTTACGGTTAAATTGTGTAGCTGAGCGAGTTATAGGACATTTTACAAATTCGAAACGTGGAAACGGTTTAACTGATTTACAACATAAAAAATAAATACGTGGGCAGAAACAGTTAAGGATGCAGGAGCGTATATCAAAGACGTTGGTAAACTGGAGCGGATATTAAATTTTCCAATTTTAGTAAAGACGTTAACGGGAGAGATTTTACATGAAAAGAAATATGAATCAAGAGGAGCTCTGATAACGATTATTGATCATAACGAATATGCATGGACATCTGCCGTAATGTTATTTCCACGAGACAGAACAGTTAAATTTATGATGATTATATTTTTGATTTTATTTTTTTAAAAAGTCAGTAAGAGTGATCCTGTGTTCGTGTGGTTATTTAAAAGTTCAGAATCTATGGGTTATGATCAATTTGTAAAACCTAACGGAGAAATTTATCGTACAGAGATTCTTCACTCGGAGATGAAAAATCTTTCTCGGAGATGTATCTATGACGATGTCAAGGCCGAACAAATACTCGGTAATTGTTTGACCGTTCCGTCAGTTGCTGCCCACGCTGCCAGGGAGAAGAATTTATGGTCGCCGATAATATCTGAATTTCTTGAAGATGTGCAGCTTAGCTGCATCGAATCCGGACACGGTGGATTGTGGAAATACTAAATACGATCAAAACGATGTTATCTCGGTTGATATGGTTTCATGTTATCCTGGAAGTTTTGTTGGGCATGGAGAACGTAAGAGATATTTTGAGCAATATGGACATCCTACACATGAAATGACAAGAGTTGCAATAAAAGGCACATTACCAGATTTTGTTTTGACTGGATTTGCGCATGTTGTATCTTTTAAATTTGCGCCAAATTTACATTTGATTAATTATGTGTGGTTTGGAAGACATTTTTCTGAAAAATGTTGGGCTCCAATAGTGTTATTGAGATATATGTTTGATAGTGGAATTTTATTATCGTTGATTGTAAGTGAAGCGATAATATCGTATCATTCATAAAGGAAAGTGTGGTTTCCAGAATCCGTTGTTGTTGTTGAAGAAGAAGATCCAGATAAATTTGAATATGAAAATAAACTCGCAAAAAATCTCGGTAGAATGATAATCGGTAAATATACTCAAGGGGGGTTATGATCATAAACGACATTGTACAAGATTGATTATGGATGATGCTGAACTTGATTTTATAATTACAGATACGAAGAGGAAAGGTACATTTATAAGCAGTGAGAGTGCTTATTTGTCTGATGGAACTAAAATAGGAATGATTGTGAGTTATATTGATGGTGAATCACCGCAATTTACTCATTTAAGATCTTCGATGCTGTCTTACGTTTTAATACATTTATTATCAATAATAAATAGATTTCCTCTGATTGTGGTTAGGGTTGCCACAGATTCATTTTACATGAATAAGAAATTTATAAATGTACTGGATGAATTTTATAGTTATAATGAATCATGGGCTGAATGGAGAATTAAACTAGAAAATATATTCGATTATTCTAAATCTAGTTGAAATTAAGGATACATATTATCAGTCCAAATCGCCATCGACAGCTACATTGTTGCCATCGGTATATGATCCTGTGGCCAGACATAAAACCGTTTATCTCAATAGGTGTGGTGCAAGTGGTAAAACAACAGGTGTAAATTGAATTATTTCAGAATAGTTGTTCAGATGTGGTTGTTTTGACACCCACACATAGACTCGCCAGAGAAATGAATGAACGAGGAGTAAAATCTCAAACTTATCATAGTTTCTTCAGATGGTGCGGAGACGCATGGACTCCTGAGCGAATGGGTGAGAAATTCATTCCTAAAATTATTATCTGAGGTGAAATTTGTTCGGTATCGTTGGAAGTATTAAAAATGTTTCTTGATTGGTTATTAACCAAAACTACCGCTATGATAATGTGTGGCGATCATGGTCAACCGCAACCTTTTGTTAGACAGTCTCCACATGAGTGGCTGAAAACGTTTGTAGATTATTATGAGCAGATAACCGATATCATAGAGCTATTGATGAACCACTGAAAGAGTTTAATAAGTTAATCAGACTACAGCCAGATAAATTACAGTGTGAGATAACGCGTGAAGTAATTCCGGAAACTCCTTTGAATGATTTTTGGAATTTGTGGAGGCCTGCTGATTTGATAGTTGCAAGTAGAAAGATAGTTCGTGAAACACTTCAACAACAATTATTTCTGTTACATAAAGAAAAAATTTCAAATCTACCTGTACCATTGTGTTATCGCCCAGCAGATGCTCGACGACAGAATATTGAAGTTGAGATTCCAGAGCCCTTGACAGAGTCAAGGAGGAAACTAAATCTTGTACTAAATGATATTGTTTTAGTTCCTGTCAGTGCTGTTGAGAGCGCGTTAACGATGGACAAAAATCCGTGAACACTAGGATATGCCATAATGATTCATTCACCACAAGGATTAATTATTTCTGATACGAATATTTGCATTGTCGATGATTGGACTGAATGGTCAATTTTACATTATCTTGCAGTGTCTCGAGTCAGAAGATTATCTCAGCTGCGGAGGGTTATCATAGACAATAATCAAACTACTAGAGACAACAACAAAGTTGTTGGCGATGATATAATAAGAAAAAAATTAGCTAGTTATAAACAATGTGACCAAAAAAAACGCGACTTTGATCTTGACGCTGAATTTATTATGACACTGAAACAACGACAGAATAATCATTGTGGGAACTGTAACACAGTAATGTTCTGGCCCTTGTCTTCAGACAAGGATTCGAAAAATAATCCCAAACAATTCACCGTGGATAGAATTAATAGTAGTCTTGGTCACACACGCCAAAATGTAATGATGACCTGCCTTGAATGTAATCGACGTCGAGGTGCCAGTTTACAAAAGTGAACGCGGAGGTAATTTTGTGTCTTCAGGAATTACTTGTAATTGTTCGCGTATAATTCCACGTTGAGGAGCTGTTGAATCTAGTCTGCAGATTGCAGGTCTACCCGTGGATCTTACCACGCTGGAAATTTTATGTGTGGTCACACTCCAAATAGGATCAGTTGCTCTTTTTTATCCCCTTCAAGTTCACCAGGTTCATATAAATATCTTTCAGTCACATTACCTAGAACTGGTTGTTTTGAGAAAGAGTCATGTCGTTGTATTGGTATATATTTCTTTGTGATTGCATTGGTAGGCTTCATAGTAGTTGCACGAGTAATTTCATTATTTAACGCAGCTATCACACTTGGTAGTCTTGCAACCCATTCATGAGATCTCGTATCTGCCTGAACTATTTCCTTCGCATACTGATATCCAAATAACCGCTCAGCAAGTGTTCGATTGAATCGTTCAACGATTGCCTGATCGCGTTGAACTGCGGTATGTCCTCGTCTGATTTTAGCGTTATGTTGTTTCATCAGAGATGACACTGCACCAAGAAATTCTTTGCCAGGATCAACCTGTAATAGTTGTGGCCATCGCCAGGGTCCTCGTTGATAAATTCGTTCAAAAATAGATGCAACTTCAGTTGCCGTTTTAGTTGATAGTGGTTCTGCTTCTTTATATCTACTTGCAACGTCATCGACTGTTAAGGCGTATTTGTATGTGCGTGATTGACATCTACCAATTTTAATGGTATCATGTGGTAAAAATAAAATATCTGCTCGATGAGCTTCATTGGGAGTGCTGACATACGCGTGTTGAATTTGTTTAGGTGGTGGTAGATAAATTTACCATATTGCCTGTCTTGCTAATCAATTTGCAGCAACAACGCGTGTGACATTCGCCGAATTAGCAAGTTTACTAATCGCTGCTCAACTCCTACAATATCCTCTTGGGCTATAATAAACCGATTCCATTATTATGATAATAATCGGGTGATTAATTACCAGCCCCTAGCACTAGTTTACCTTTCGTCGCAGATTTTACAGAGAAACTAGCAAGTTTTTCTCTGAGAGATTTATTTCTTATGGAATTTAACGAGTGAATCAACTTCACGACCGCAATATCTCGTTGTTGTAAATCTTTGTTTTTATACGCAACATCATGAACGTGACACGCTTGATCAACTGCGTTTATTGGATATTCTCCAGGTCTTGGTTGGTCTCGTTCGTCAAGTCGGATATCAAGTCGGGTTCCAGAACCACAATAATTGTATCCAGGGATGTGTTTTTCTTCTGAGTATTTAGCCCATGGAACCCCTGGTGATTTTCCTAGTGAAGCAGCGATATCACCACCCTTGATATTCATCAAGGACGAAGTAAATTTGCATTTTTTGTACCACATTTCACACACTTACATGTAAGTGCACGCTTTTATTTTTGGTTATTATTGTTGTTGTTGTTGTTGTTGTTGTTGTTGTTGTTGTTGTTGTAGGGTTTAACGAAATTTTTCAGCACAAGATAGGCTATACATGGCGGCCAGTATAATTTGGTGGAGGAAGAACCCTGGAAAACCAAGGGAAGAACCACCAACTCACGAGAAGCTACTGGCAGGCTTTCTCACGTGCCGACGTTAGCCGAGCCTGAGACTCGAACTCACGCAGACAGAGGTGAGATGACAGTGATCCGTAACGGTGAACGCTTTAGACCACTCGGCCACTCGGGGCCCCTGGTTATTATTGTTGTTAATCCACTGGTGGGGGGTGGATGCTCTGCATTGAACACAACATAAATCCATATTATTTATTATATATTTGTACAACATGAATATCATTGATTTCTCAGCGACACGGAAAAAAGAGCCAGTCAAGCATCATCCAGCGCTACCAAATTCTATCAGGTGTATAATAATAGGCCCATCTGGAAGTGGTAAGACGCAATTATTACTTAATCTGATAATGCGATGGCTCAAGTGGGGATGGCTCAAGTGGGATAAGTTATATTTAGTGGTACCATTTGTAGATGATCAGGGATGTTATGAAGTACTTAAAGATTTTAATGAAAATGCAAAGTCGTTGTATGAAGACGGCGAGAATGATGGTGTTGTTGACTTTATCACCGATACTGATGAAGCCCAATCTGTAGATGATCTCGATGGACGTATTAATAATCTCGTAGTATACGATGATGTGATGTTGGACAAACAATCAAATCCAGCTCGGATATTTTCCAGAGGTAGACACAAAAACACTGATGTAATTTATGTTACTCAGCGATATACACAAATACCTAAAGTGATCAGAGACAACTGCAATATTTTAGTTGTGTTTAACGGAGTCGATACACATTGTTACGTATCGGCTCGTTCAAAGTAACACAAAGAAAGAGTGACTACAACACGCTTTGTAAATTTTAACAAAACAATTTATTTCCCTAGAAAACACGGCGAAAAGGTAAATAGATGAAACAAGATTTACGATTTACGAAGAAGATCCAAAAATTGTCCTAAAATTGTGAAAACACATAAGTCCTGTGAAATAAACAGTTCTAATTTGATATAGTCTGAATCTCAGTTCCGTTCCAAGATGGCGGATGATGACGTCAGACGAAGGCTAACACAAAATGTCCAAAATTTTCACTGTGAATCACAATTTGTATTGTTCTGCTCCAATTTAGAAATAATTTCAACAAATGTCTTTGTCCAAAGCCAGTAGGGTTGTTCTCCAGGGAAAATAATTATTTAGAAAGTAGATGAAGTACAGCTACCACCACTAACAACACACATGTTGTTCCTAATACGTACGAATGAACAAACACCTCTTTCCAGCACAGAAATACCTTTTCCTTAAGGTATTAGAAACTCTACAAGATGTTATGATGTGACTCTCAAGTATGACTGACTTTGACTATGACTATGACTATGACTACGACTATGACTATGACTGAACTTTCTTACCGATAACTAAGCATATAAAAGAAACTAATACGTCGTTTCATGTACACACGCACGAAAGACACGTGTGATTTCGCAATCCATCTGGACATTACGAAAGCCTGAACAAGTATCAGCCAATCATTTACATAGCTACTGCTGAATGTTTACTTGCGACGAATTTACTATCATACAAAGCTCGTGCTTACACGAGTCACATTTACCTTTTAAATAAATACGATGTTTCTAACAAACTATTAGACCCATGCAAACATAATCATCATAATAATAATAATTACATTTAATGATGTAAAAAAGAAATAAAAATAAAACAAAGAATTAGAAGAATTTAAATTTTAACACATATGTAATTTGACTATAGGGTCGTAACAACATACTCTGCGAAATATCCATCAGACTTGGTGTTCATTGGATATGGACATCATTAAGTTCAAAAACTTCTTTTCAAAAGCACAAGCTACCCAACACGGATTTATCACAATAAATTTACATGACCCCAAATCTAGGTATCGTGTAGGTCTCGATAAAATTTTTGGTTGACACTACATGTGTAGAGACGGTGACGACCAACAGTGTGTGACCGGCGAGTAAACGAACACGCCATAAGAAATGAAAACACAAGCGCGAAAATAAAGTAACATAATGAGCTAACCCAATTTAGAGAGACTCTCGGTCGGTTAGAGGCTTTGATTTGGCGTTATTGACCTTGTATTTCATTTTCGTTGGAACCTTTATTTTTCATAAATAAGTTCTCCAGCAAAATGGTCTGTTCACCCTCTGCTGCTGATGTTTAAGTGTAGCACAACATAAGGAGTTTGGCGATTTATTATTCTATGAAATACTTGCGGTACAGGAACTATCATCGGCGAATGTTTGCTTATTATCAACCCATTGCTTCTAGAGAAAGGCATCTTGATTTCATGCTTTTAATTTTGAAGGCAAATATCCTTGCTAGCCTAAATGACGATTGCTTAGAATCGGCTCGACGTAAAACAATGAAAGGTGTATAACAGGAATTGTTGCGTGCATATATATTTAACCAGATTATAAACTAAACCAAAATGGCAAAGTTTGTTTCAAATTTTACGAGTTACTCGTGGATACTTTCAAACAATATTGTGTAAGACCTGTTACATTTAGTAGGCTGTTCATCCTCACACTTAAAGACAGGAATAGATTTACATGCAAGTAAATTTATGAATTGTATGAACTCTAATATTTTGGCTGCATTAGATAAGCAAAAATCTAATCTTTAAAATTACTTTATATTAAAATGAACCAGTATTTTTATAACGATGAAATGCATGCCACAATAAAACCATTCAGTGTATCCTTGCATCTTTTTAGAATAATATTGATTTAATATTTGCATTATATTAAGGTTCTAACAACAACCATAATGAATCTCGGCTTCTTAATACATTTAAGTGACATGAAAACAGGTGAGTGTGCTGGTGGTATTAGTAAAGTTAAATTGTATCGCATTACTTGATGTATATTTCTGTTCATTATAGGCAAGTTTAATAACACATCAAAGACCATCCCCTCAGACAATAAGCTTGAGCAAACTATCATGTATCCTAGCAGCTACTCATACTTTATTTGAATCAACACCAATATTAATTGCATCAGAAAAGGAGAACGTATCCGAGTTCTCGCAGGAAGGGCAATTAATATCTCAAGTTATATTGGTCCTCATCTTATACGGTGTCCTTAAAAACGGATGGTACACTGTTTAGAGGTCATGGAAACAACATGGCCTCTGATTAGGTGGTAGGCTCGTGCGGCATACAAGAATTGTTATAGAAAAATCATGCCAGGTTTGTTTCACCCATCTTTCATTAAAGAATAATCGCATTTCAACGATTTTCAATACTAAAGATACATGCAGAAATCAGACTAATATCTAAGTGGAAATAAGGCAAAATGACTCTAAAGAAACAAATATTCTGTGTTGCAAATAAGAATTACCTTAATCATTGTCAATGATATAGCTAGGAAAATGTCATATTGAAATTGATAACAATTATATTATAGAATTATTTATGAAAATAACCCTTACATGTTTTGATTCATATGTACCATGGGAAACGTTTCCTATTGCTACTGGTAGTCGCAGAGAATCACTTTAATCTGGCCTTTATATAAAGCCGTCTTCAGTGAGACATTTGACGAAGTGAGTCCTAATGATATTTTGTTACTACGTTTTGCACGACAGTGCAATTATTGCAGATGAACTGTATTTGCTGCTTTGTAAATATTCACAGTTTTAAGATGGGATTGTTGGAGCTTATATGAGGCTGTTATAGTTGTTGTCGTCATGGCCATTGCTTATACACCCTATCTCTCTGATACTTCCTGTTTCACTGTTACCTCTCTTTCCACCACAACTGTTCAGCAGAAGTATAATAACGTATAAAAAGAAGTTTCAATTTTGTAAAACATAGATTACAACAGTTTTCAAGTAATCTGAAACAATTCATTAAAGTTTTATAAACACTGAAACAGTCCGTTTAATGTAAACATTAAAACATTTGTGCATTTTGTAAAACTCAACAGCAATTATGTGGCTTGTGCAAATAATTTTCAATTCTTTGTTTCATGAGCAGTGCTGGAATATTGTGATACTGTTCGTACGCACCAAACATATGATGTCTCAGAACTTAAATTACTCTTATATAACAAAACCGATTAAATATGGGTTATTGATCGTCATTTCGGTGAAAATTGTTCGAACTTTCAGAATTCTATCTTGTCAATGATGTTGTGATTAGACGGAAGGGATTTTGTTGTTGTTTTTATTATTGTTTTTCTCATAAATTTTGAGTTGCATTTCTCAGCTGTCTGAGAAATTACACGTGTAAGCAAAGACCCAAATATCAGCAAACGAAAGACTTGTACACTGATGCTATACCCAGAAGTCATTACTTACCCCTAAGAAATTACAACTTTGGTTATGATATATAGGTAAAGTAAACAATTGCTAGATGTAGCTGATATCTGTCTGAAGTCCATCCTATCCATCAGGGATTTATGCCTTCGAAACTATTAAGATCCATATAATCACTTACTGGGCAGGAAGATACAAATGCACATACCCAACTAACATTTCTCACTGGAAAGTGCCACCTTCAACGACATAGTGCATAGGTTCATTCTCTGGGAAAGCACAGATATATACAGTTCACACACACACACACACACACACACACACACACACACACACACACACTCATTTACAAACTGCTGAGCATTGATATATCTGAGAAAGGTGTGGCAGATGGTGACCGCATTGATGAGAACAATGAGTCATAATTCAGTATGGGTTGGTAGACTTTGATCCTGAATTTAAAGTTCAATATTTCTGGTTGTATCACAATACAATACGTACACATAAGGTAAATGCAGCATCAATTTATCAAGTCTGTTTATGTCAACCATTCGTATTTTTTAATGTTTCGCTGCAGAAGATTTACATGGAAATTTATTGCTTGATTTATTTTCAGGTAATTTATAGTTGATACATGAAGACATAATCCAGTATCCAGTTTAAAACAAAATCTTTATGTTTCTATTGCAACAGTGCTGCAAAATGGGCATATTGGTCTGCAGCTGCAGGTCTTGCTATGCTTTTGACTATATTAAGTGTATTGTTCACGGTGTAAGCAAAGAAAGTACTGAATATTGTCAGGTGAATTATATAACGTTATTTAAGTAGGTAAAACAATGTACTGCTAGTACAATTCAGACTGCAATAGATATATGACCACCACCCCTTTATTTTAACTTTGTTTTCAGTTCAATAGGAACTTGGAGCACAGTAAATTTAAATAATTAAATGAGAGTGGAAATACATTAGATAGCGTTGAACAAAGTATTTACCTGCTAATCAACAGATAATTAACTTTCGTACACGAAATGTGTGCATTTACTATACACCTCTGATAAGCTTTCATCTTTGTTCACCTTGAGTGATTAAAATGTGGACCTGAGCCCGCATAACTCTCTAATGGGAGCACATTACAGCAAAGATGTTATTGTTTGAGTGTTCTCTAGTGTCCAAAGAGTTGGTGTTATTCTTTGTGGCGCTGCCAAAGGGTTCCACCTCAACTTTGATGCAGAGCGAATCTATCTCATCCCATCACTGTATTTGTTTCCAAGCTGTTGTAGTAGAATTCGTATATGAAACATTTGGATAACACTAAAGCCTTTGTAAACTTGCATTGGTTAATTTTATCTTCTTGCCTTTTTCAAACTGAAAATCATTAAGTTATCGTCAATAAATGTTCTCCTTGCAATGATAAGATGATGATATGTAAACAAATTATTTTTATCTGCACGTATTTTAAGTGTTATCTTTATCAGAGATTTATCAGAGACTTTCCATCTGCTGACTAACCATATTGCAATTAATCAATTTGGAAAAGTCTTTCTCAAGGTCATATGTGGCTTTTTGTCTCAAATTTGTATCCGGTTATATGTAGGATTTTTAGCACTGTTGCTGTCAAACGAAGAAAATAGTGTGCATAGTTTTGCGATTAAAATACAATTTAAACACAATTTGCTTACACTACTGTAGATTTATGAGATGAATTACGTATATCTATTTGTGTTTCAACACAAATTACAGTTGCGGTACCGTTGGCATGATTGATCAACTTCAATGTGCAAGGGAGATAAATCATTTTCTTCTGGAATTAGTTTCTCTGGGGTTACTGGATAGTCGCTGAAAGAGCCATGCATATGCAATTGAATCTCTGAATCCACTTCAGAAATGCAACCAATATAACAGTCGTCTGATATTTTGAACAGATTTGCTTCTATCCATCCAAAATTATCATCATTTGAAAATCTGGATTTTAGCACACTCATAACAAATGATTATAATCGTTCCTACTTAACAATCGTTTCTTATTGTACCATCTTTTTCCAAGAAGACGTCGTTGGTTTGCTTTAGCATATCCATGTGGTGTCATGCTAATTCCACCTAGTATTCCACACTCGAATCTGATGTCTTTGATGATGGATCATGTGCTCTCCGAATGGGATGAATTAATGGGAATATCCTAGGTTGTTATCTGGTGTACAATCACAGCAAAATTCGTGAGGAAAATGTCAGATATGATCGAAATATATTTCTTTACATAGTAACTGGGAGGATATCTACGTGTTTGAAGCATAAAATGTTTCGTAATATAATTTAGATACCGTTAATCTGTTGTGTACAGACCTGATTGTCTTTTAAATTGTTCTCATTTCTTTTCAATACGTCATGAACCCATCAACAATAAATCTACACAGAACGAAATATTTCCTGGTCATTAGTTAGTATGTAAATAGACAAAAATACGTATGCGTCTTGTTCCGAATGGGTGGAAAGAAAGCGTATGATACGGCGTAGCAATATATCAAGGCCGTCAGGACGAGACGTATGTTCCTACGTCGCCAAAAACAAGTTCTCTACCCCATCTCGAAATAAAGTACTTATGAGGTGTTGTGTTTATTACACATTCCATTTTTATTCAGACATTCTTTTCATTTCTTTTAATGTATTATTTTGGAAAAAAATGAATCTGCACATGGCGTTTAATGAAATATCTTATACAACTCTCTGAAAACGCAATCGGGGCCACGTCTAGATATATACTGTGTAAATGCTTCATTGGTCTGTCTGGATTGCAAAGTACGTTTATTTGCTCATTAGCTATGATTTTTTTTACATATATTGTATAGTACATATGAATGGATTTAAACTGCAGTCATAGGCAAGTGGTTGTTTTCCTTACTTTTCAAATGGAATATAGGTTTCGACCAGTAGATGACCCTTTCTTACACACTACTTACTGAATACACACACTCTACTTTCAAGCAAATTTGGGGCAAATTTTACAGACTAACAGTTATTCAATGCATTTAAGAAAGCTGATTTACTTGTAGTACTTTCAAACTCTCTAGTTTTGTTTTCATTTAATCCAAGAAATTATTGACGACTTGAACTAAAAGATGATAATTTTAGCACATAGATTTTAGAAAAACAAAGATTCTGTCTCTTTCTAACATGCGGACTAGACTTTTTAAATATTGATATGGATATTTTTAAAAAGAAAATTCGGATTGTTCTATTTTGTTATTTTGCATTTTACGTGAACAGTCGCAAGAATCAAACATACACTTCCTGAGTTTGCCCCAGTGATGAAAACGGCTCAACAAAATTATGACAAGGTTTAATTTTTCTAAATTCGCGTCACAGTCAGTACAGCTGCTGCACTCTGTGATACGTCCACCCATGTGTTGCAAATGTTTGTCGCTTTTATAATCAGCTTTACCAAACAAAATTTCGATTCTTCAGTAATATTAAGAGATAAATTGAAAGTTCTTCCACTTAAACTTGCTGCTTGAAAATATTTGAAAACTATATTCCGCTGACCACATGTTTGAAACTCTAAAGCTCAAATGGATTGGGTTAAGTTTGGAATTTTAGACGAATTACATTGTGGAATATCTCCCTTCTGTGTCATCATTTCTGTTGAAAAAAACGAGATCCACATTCAGATGTTTTTGTTCTTCGGCATCTTAGACAATTTTGTTTAAGGCCGTTACGCCCAGAATTCAGCACTTTGTGGGATTTATCAAAGTCAGGCTTATTATTTGTTTATCTTGACATGACTCCGTGAGTCTTTCTTACATTGTCTGGATTTTTAAAACTTTCAAAACAAGATTTCAGCAGTAAAATACTTGCTCTCTCTCATGTCTGGTGTCACTTACCCAACGTCAAAATTCTTTGTCAAACATTCTTTCTAAAATAGTGTTGTCAACCTCAACTAAGTCTAATTTCTCGGTGATAGATTCCTTGAAAAGTCCATAAACTGCTTGTCCCCGTTTAGAGTACTCTCCCATTATCCCCGGCGGCAGCGGCAAACGCGGCAACGATAACTCTGTTTCTTAAAGTTTCAGATGCGCGTTGACAATTTTCAATAATTGCATCGGTCATCGCTGGTGTTTGGCAGTAGACCGTATATAATCTTTATGGTGCGGTTCATACAAGCGTATTCCAATCTCAGGAGAAACACCTTCTATTTGAAGTCATGTAATAGGTATAACCTTGCATATATCGGCCTGAGCAGCAGAGAGGGTGAACCCTACAACTTTGTAGAGACCTTATTTTTGAAATTTAAGGGTTCCTACGAAGGCTGAAAAAAAGTTTTTGCCTTAACAGTAAAAACTTCTCTAATTGACCAGATTTTTTCTGATTTTTCACGTGCTGGTCACTACGCGTATGTCGTTCACCCTCTCTGCTGCTATAAATTAAACAGCCATTATAGATATTATCAATAATGAGTATTGAAGAACCACATTCAGCTAAATTAGCTCGAGAGCGACTAGAGGCAATTAAAAAATATCTACCTGTTCGTGATTCTGTTAAGCAACAACTACAATCGCGTCAGAAGTATCAGATGGAATTTGAGGAGGATACAAAAAAATTATTTAAACCTATCACTGAGACCACTAAAGGTATTCAACCTGTGTTAGAGAAAACTGCTGAAGCAACTGGAAAAATAGCAAAGCGAACTAAGAAAACAAAAGAAATTTTACAGAAGCTTCCGGTTGAAATAGCTGCTGCGATGCCAATCCCAGAAATACTTGAAGATATTGAACAAGTTCGTGGTGAAATAGGTGACATAAAGGATCGTACACAAGAACCAGGAGAACCAGAAGAATCAGAAGAACAAGAAGCGAGGGGGAGAGTTGTGTTGAATGATAAATTTAACGAAGATAGTATTAATTATATCAAAAAACTTAGCAAGGAGGAATTATCCGTGATTGCTGCAACAAGTTTTTATCAAAGAGAAAAATATTTAAAACCTCAATATGCTAATGATTATGTAGGTCGTGAAAACTGGTACAAATGGATATACCGCATACACTACGGAATTAATCAGGTCAGAAGTAATGATCCAAGATGTACTGCATTAATAAATGGAATAGATGATTATTTTTTACAGCAATATCAACAACAGCAATATCAACAACAGCAATATCAACAACAACAAAAAGCACCACCATCACAACAATTACAAAGACTACAACAAGAGCTACAACAACGAGAACAAGAACGACAACAACGAGAACAAGAACGACAAGAAAAAAATGAAACAATTACAATCACCACGACAACCAGTCAGAGCAATACGTAAGGAAGAAGATCAGGATCCCGGCGCAACTGGAAGTGGTCTAGGAAATGGTCTTATTACTTGTCCCAATAACGTTCTTGCTGATGTCGATCGACTAGAAATTCTCATTGGAGGAAAACGAGCTGGTAATAATTCCCCAGAAATCATTAATGAAGCAGCTGATATTTGTAAACGATTATTTACAGGCGGTATCATGGATATTAATGTATATCGGTCTCTCATTAACGAAATCGCCGATGATTATCATAGTGACTAAGTATGTAATTAGTGATAAAGTCACTTAATAATAAGATGATCATACACAATACTCGTGGACCTACCATGGTCAGGGTAATAAACTCTCGATTACCAGTATACAAAACGACCTACGGACATGGATTAGGTGATGTTGTTCAGGGTCTGTTTAGAAGAATAGCCCCAAAAGCAATACCGATTGCAAAGCAACTGGGAATGAAAGCTATTGATGTTGTTCGTGAAAAAGGTATAAGCGCTGTTGGTAATATTGCTAGCAAAGCATTCTCAGCAATCAAAGATAGACTATCACGATTAATACGCAGACCACAACCTGTGAAATTGGCTAGCACTGAAGTGATGCCCGCAAGTGTAAGTAAAATAATAAATCAAGCCGCTAATCAAAAACTAGCGGAGTTGGCTGATGTACCAATGTCGGAAAAGGAAAAAAATATAACCGCTAGTCTGTTAACAGGAAGTGGTCTCACTTCCCGAAGTGGTCTTCGTGTTAGACGAAGACGATAATAATAAAGATGTTTAAGCGCATATCTGACCCCGCGTTTGACATGGATGCACCAGTTCTCAAAGATGAGTCTGTGCGTGATTATCAGTATTATTCTTATGACGCACGAATGCCAAATCAGCGTGGACGAATCGAACTTCAAGTTCAGGATACAAGTAGATATTTCTTACCCGCTGAAACATTTATTGAAGTCGAAGTGAAATTTTAAATAACGTTGTTCCTGCAGCACCAGTAGCATATGGAGCTGATGTTAGTGTTGGTTTTGTTAATAATGGTATTATGGCGTTGTTTGATAGCGTTACATACATGATTGACGGAAAAAATATTGAATCAATTCAGAAAGACGTCGACGTTGCCACGACAATACTAGGCCTTGCAAGATGCAGCGACGATTACTCAAGATCAGCTGGTCCATCAATGATGTTTGCAAAGGATACTTCTAATTCTCCAGAGTACCAACATTATGAAACAAGACGACCAAGAAATTTTGCTAGAAACGCCGATGCGGATGTAGAAAGTATGATTATTAATGGAGATGAAGAATTTAACTTAGGATTTAGATCACGTCGAGCAATGTTGCGTGGTGGAAGAAGAGTATTTTCATGTGCAATTCCACTGTCACATATCTTTGGATTCTGTAGAAATGTTAGAAAAGTTATTTTCGGAGCCAAACACACAGTTGTACTAGTACGAAAAGGCACAGACGATGATGCAATCTGGCGACTTCCCGGTACTGATCCTGGTATAGTATTACTAACAAAACTTTCCTTGTGGATGCCAGTGATGACTCCGTCAATATCTGAAGAAGATCGGTTGCTATCTTTTATGAGCCAAGGTGGTAAATCAACGTTGTCATGGTTGACTATGACCACAGATGCTGTAGATAGTGCAATTAATGGTTTATTTACGTGGCAAATAGCTTCTCAGCAAGGTGTTTCTGCACCAAGACATATATTTATTGCGTTTCAAAATACTGAACGAATAAACTCGCAAAATCTTAGTATTATGATATTTGACAATCTTGGTGTTTCTGAGGTTTCATTAAGGATAAATGGACACCAAGAACCATCCGAGGATATTTTGTTAAATTTCGATCAAAATCATGTAGCACGTGCATATCATCGTCTTATGTCGTTCATGGGACGTGATCAAAACATTGATACTGGTTTACAAATATCGCAGCTAGATTTTACATCGCTGTATCCGATTTATTACTTTTCACTAGAACATTTAGATTTAACCAGACAATCTGTTGTAGATATTCATTTTCGAGCTCGTGTTAATAGAAATGTTGTAGATATTCCTAATTACAGAGCAATCGCCGTTATACTCAGCGATAAATCGATGTTACTCGAAGGTGTTGGTGGACGAACGAGAGTTATTGATGCTCCAGTAGAAAACATGTAATTAGATCGTTCATAATATTAATAATGTCATATCATCACGTTAGTGTGAGTCTGACTCCTGGTCAGATCAAAAAGCTGCAATCAGCATCAAAAAATAAATGTGGAATAAAAATATCGCTAAAGCGAGAACCGATGACCGGTGCAAATAAACTATCGTTGACCGAGCGTCAGTTCAAAAACTTCAATGAAGCTAAAAAATCAAATAAAGGTATAAAACTTAATCTTTCTGCGGGCGCCATCAAAGATATTGCTAAGAAGGGTGGTATATTTCCACTTCTCGCAGCTATACCAGCTTTAATAGCAGCTGCAGCCCCAGCTGTTGCAAAAGCAGCTGCGCTAGGCGCTGTTGGAACAGCTGCTGGAATGGCGTTAAAGAAATCAACCGGACAAGGAATCAAAAAAAAGGGAAAAGGTCTAAGACTACCAGGAACCCCGTATTCGTGGTACGGAAAGGGTCTAAGATTACCAGGGACCCCGTATTCGTGGTACGGAAAGGGTCTAAGACTTCCCGGGACAGTTTACTAATATCACCCATGTCCAATTTTGATTTACTTAATGCTGCTAAAAAACTAAAAATAAAAAACTTCAGAGGTGTTTTATGCGCGATCAATTACCAAAAAAACCAAACAATATTGAAACCGGTATCATTAATCTCGATAAAAACTCTGGCCCAGGCACGCACTGGGTCGGATATGCAATTGATTCACGTGGAATTATTTATTTCGATTCGTATGGATTAGCACCACCAAAAGAGTTTTTAGAGTACGTTACCGGCGATATTCCAATCTGGTATTCAACGCTACCAACACAAAAAATAACTGATCCTCCAATATGCTGTCGTGAAACCCTCGCTGTGCTTGATGCTGTATCAAAATCAACAGCACCACCTCATAAAGTCGTGTACGCGTTCACTACACTACGTCATAACACTTAAACAGATATCAGTAAATATAATGGTAGATATTTATGGAAGATCTACTCGCAAAGATCAGAAGAAGGTCGATTTATCTAAATATGCAACTCTTGATCAGCTCAGAAATGAAATCGATGATTATTAAATATCACAAGTGTGGATCAAAATGAAGTCGTCGTTTTTCAGGACAAACAAGGACGATTAAAACGAGTAACATACAACTACTAGATGTACTTGTACGAATTCCCAACGCGGTTGTTAATAATATCGTTACTTTCACTGATCAAGGTAAAATACAGGATTCCGGTAAATCGGTTAACGATTATGTTAAGAAAACTGGTGATGTATTTACCGGTGACATTATTATGTCAGGAAGAAAAATTACATATCTTGGAGATCCAATCGCAGATACAGACGCAGCAACAAAAAAATACGTCGATGATCAAGAATCCAAGTACGTGTCAGTGCGCGGTGGTATAATGCGTGCATTTCTCGACATGAATAATAATGGTATTAATAATCTCAGAACACCAGAGACAGATTTTGACGCTGCAACGAAGAAATACGTCGACGATAAGGAAATTCCAATAATGACTTCGTTAACGACAATCAATGATGGAATTGCTGCATTTAGAACTGATTATATTAATCACGTGCAAACGTTTCTAAATTTCCGTAGAAATGTAAACAGATCTATTAACGAATTTTTGGAACTCCACCAGTCGTTGACATAAAACTTACCGACATTAACATGAAAATCAACGATATTGTTAGTGGAATTCCTAATATCATTGAAAAAACGAATCTTATTAAAATTCCTCACAAACAGATCTTCAACGTAGTATACACAGTAGCATCAGGATTAGGAGTATGGACACTGCAAGATAATACTCTCAAACACACCGCAGAAGTCACTGGTGTATACAGACTGTCTGTATTTAGCATAGCAAAATTCAGTATATTTACTACATTTCCATGGCGTTATTCAATCGATACTTTTTCTGGAGTTGTATCCGTCATAATAAATAAAGATGCGGAAGAAACATTTCTGCTGGAAGCATCTGATAAAAAATTAACCAGAGCACTATACTGGTGGTGTTTGGAATTTGTGTGTGAAACTCCTCAATTAGTTATCTAGATAAGTATAATGAATCAAGAGTCATTTATCGATGTTCAACGTCACAGATACGCTCAAGTATGTGAGTGTCAAACCAAACTAAAAAATATCATCGACGATTACACGATAAAGGTAAAAAAATATCGGCGACGTATGGTTGTTATTGATATAATGGTATACTCGGTTTCTGCTGTTATTGCTGGAACCGGATTATTACTATCAACAATAACGATGACAGCGCCTGCAGTTGTAACAATTATAGTTTCAACGGCAACAACATGCGCAGGTATTTTCAGTATTATCGCTAAGAAAATATCTACGTGTACAAATGATAAACTAAACGGTACATAATGAAATTGCACACAGCAACATCATCTTATTCTAAACTATCATCGTATCTTTCGGCGTACCTCAGCGATGGTAAAATATCCGATGAGGAGTACGCAACGATTATGGAAACTTATCATGAGGCATTCAAAGTGGATGATAAAGTGAAGGGTTGAATTTCCGCTCTATTAAATACGGAGTATTTTAAATAATGTCAGCGTTAGAATTATTACAGCAGATCGTAGCTAATACAACGCCGTCAAAAACTACTATATCATTAAGTTCAACCAATCCTGAATTTAGCGTTAATTTTCCAACTGCAATTCCAGCAAAGGAAATAGCGCTAGCACAATTACGAGTTTATCATAGCTGGCCTAATATCAGATCAAAACCGTTTGGTGGACAACCAGTAAATAATTCACTGGTATTTGCGAATAAAAATAAACCGGATGGAAGTCCTGATTGGCAAGTTGTTGGAATTTCAACGGGCAGTTATCAAATAGACCAGATTAATGACGAGTTCCAACGCAGAATTAAATCTATCACAGGGATAGAATCTAAAATAGCGATCACTGATTACGAACCAACACTATCAGCGGTGATTGAAATAAATTCTCCTGATTACCTCGTAGATATTTATCAGAGTTCGATTAGATCTGTGTTAGGATGGCCTGAAGTCGCACCTGTTTATAATGGAGTTTAGAACCAACTAAAAATGAGTTTAAAACGAGTGAAGAAAAATTCATTAAAGATCCAGAATATCGAGAAGAATATCCATGGAGTTTATTATTTGAATTTGATCCAAACGACGATAAATACTACTTTACCGATTTTGACGGTAAAAAGATCCCCAAGATATTTAGATCACCATTTAATACGGTTATCGTAGACCTCACGACGCGGCGTACTAGAGATATTGTTGATGAAAAATTTTTTAAAGAATTTTTAGATATTCTTAAACTTGAATACGATAAAACGTTTAATGATTTAAGAAATTTATTTATTTCATTGTCACAACATTATGATGATAACGTAAAGCAGCAAATAATCGAGTCAATAAAACATTTAAATAGGGTCTTATTTGATCTATACATCGCCAATCGAAGTATTATAAACGTTGCGACTAAACTCGATGAAAATCCTTACACTGATCAAATAAGTAAGCAATTATTTCTTAATCATTATAAAATAACAGAAAAAGATTTACAAACATTTATTATACCAGATTTAAATAACGCTGAAATGAAGAAATCATTAAATGATCTTATTGAAGAATATTATCCGGGAGTAATTGAATCATGGAGAAAAATAGCCCCACCACCAGTTATACTAAAACACAATAACAACCCTTTTGGTGCCGGACGTCATATATCGCCAGGCATTGTAAATATAACAACAACAATTGCAGTCAATCTGGTATGCGATATTATTGAAGGTAGCTATCAGGTAGATCTTTCTAAGTCTAACCAGGCCCAGCAAGGGTACATATTATACAGTTTTAGTCCATTAGCCCCACCAGGTTGGTTAATTGTATCAGAGCCAATTAACCCCGTGTACCTGCGAGTTCATAATCCGTTACTATCAAGGATACACTTTAAACTTACAGACCAAAGCAATCGCATTCTGGACACAAGAAATGAAGAACTAAATATAAATCTGTATGTACGCTCATAGAGCGTTATCATAACAAAAAAAATATCCTGATGTTGTCTATGATACATAATAGTTGGTATACAATACAGTATAGTATACTTGTCAATATAACCTTACCTGCAGTTTCATTCATCGGCAACTTTCCCTATGAAGGCTGTGGCTGCATATTGATTATTCCATAACGGCTATATTGCCTGTATCTGTGTGGCCGATTACTGCGTAAAGTTATTTTAAGAATACGCTATGACTAAATCAATTTCCTTGGTAACGGCTTAAGCATAGACTCAGTGTTAATGCAGAATTATATATATTTTTTGGAAACTAGAAATATAAAATCTCATTTTACACAGAAAACTGTGGTTTTTGTTACTGTAGTTTTTAGGAAATAGGCTATTGGTAAACACATACTAACTTTTTCAGTATGTATTTATAACAAGGTCCGATAGCTCAATTGATAGCGTGTAGAAACTCTCATCCGGAGGGTCATGGTTCGAAACCCGAGAAAGACATATGTCTGCGGGAGGCGATTTTAGGCCAAGATTCATAATCTATTGGGGGATCCAGCCCCCCCCCCCCCTTCTTCAGAGTACACCAATCCACTACGTGAACACGTGGTGGATTCACTTTTGTGAATCACCCATTGGTTGATCATTATGGGTTGGTGTGCTGGCGTGAAGACGGCATTTCATCATATCATCATCATCATCATATCATATCATCTCATCAAAAATATACAGCTGGGGGTGATATGAGGTCGTGACCTTGTGACTTCACTAAAGGGGTACCCCACACAAGGGCCATTCCAAAAGACACAATCGCAAAACTAAAAATAAACCTAATGAGGTTCCAGGTCACAAAGACCAATCAGCCTTTGAGTTTCTAGAGTTTCGGTTACGGATATCTAGGAATTCTTGTAAGGCAATAAACAGAATCTGATTGGTCACTAAAATAAGACCTACACGTGTATAAACAACCCTCTGAGTTTCTAGAGTTTCGGTTACGGATATTTAGGAATTCTTTCGGGGGTAAACAAATAACACGTACAGACAGCCCTCTGAGCCTCTAAAGTTTCGGTTTCGGATATTTAGGGGTTCTCTTGGGGGAAAATGTCTAAACAAAGAACCTCATTGGGTTTATCTGATACAACTATGGAATGGTAGATCGAATATCACCCCGCGCTGTATATTTTTGTTTATTTTTATATTAAATATACACTTATTATATAATGAATTTTGAAAATATCAATGTCATTGTTTCTGCGATTAAAAAATTAAACATAACGGTATCAATGTATCTGACAATCTTAATGCTGAAAAGATTCTATGTGATTTTGACTCATTACAACAACGAAAGAACGAGAACAGATTCACGCTATCCGCTGATTATAAATTTATGAAAATTATCCAACAAGGAATGTTAAAGTCACTGGCAACTGTCACTGATGATCAGGTAAAGTTGTTTGTGCCTCTCTCAAACGCTATTGACAAAATCAAGCTAGAATTATCTCATGGATACGAACATAAAAAGATTATGAACTTTCGTATAAGACAGTTAAAAAGAGCATTGTGAAAATACGAGTGAAAATACGAGTGAAAATGACAGCGATAATGATGGACCATTGACTGTGATAATAGCTAAACAAAATCCTTGGGAAAATTAACATACTCTGCTTAGTATAATGCAACCTACACATATTGACAAGTATATTGTATCCCAACCGTTATGTTTCAGTAGGTATCATAGACAAGTACAATATTACCCGTGCTTGTTGTGCAAAGTTTTCGTTGAGTTTGCTAGTTTTCGTTGGGTCAAAACCCCAGAAAGGTTAACGGGAATTAACATTAGGTTTTAAATTTGTTGATCAAAAACTGTTTTTTTCCAGTTCTTTTGCTCGTATTATGTAGTTTTTTGCTAGCGAATTACGATAAAAATCCGGAAAAAACCAGTTTTTGATCAATAAATCAAAAACCTAATGTTAATTCCCGTTAACCTTCCTGGGGATTTCACCCAACGAAAACGAGCAAACTCAACGAAAAACAATGATAAAATCGACTAAAATACCTGAAAAAATCAACAAAATAGCGTAAAAAACGAGAAATTTGATAAAAAATCGAACAAAATAAAAACTTTATAAAAAATAGTTAAATCTGATTAAGTAAAGAATATTTTGTGCCATCGAATACAGTTTATGTATCTTTTGCTTAACCCACTTCTGGAGAACCATCTTATAATATTTTCTGAATGCCGATTGCAAGCTAAATAATATCATGTACCTAACATAAGTGCGGATAACTACAATACTAAAAAGTTTTATGCTTGCCTCAGTCTCGCTTGATCATCTGATACCAGGTACTGGAAAATAATATTCTGCCCAAATTTGAAAGAAAAAGTAGATCTAATAACACCATCAGCGGAACGTTTCACTGAGGGTGATGCTATGTTAAAGTATTTATTAGCAGAATTAATTGATTCAAAACTAATTTCTTCCCCAGTCTCTGTATTTACGGATTTAATAGCTCTCTTTCTGTATAATTTACATCTTCCTGTGTTTCCGGATTTACAATTTTGGCTCTGCGTAGTAATTCGTAGATTTCCAAGTGAATTATCAAGTTTATCGCCGTTGATGTGGTCAACCACATACCCATCTTTGATCGGTCCAAAATAACACTCGTAGGTAAATATGTGTGATAAATAATTTTTATTTCCTTTGGTATTAAATCTAAAATAACCATTATTGTTAACACTACCGATTGGTTTTTTCAATCTGCAGTTTCTAATCACACCTTCTCGAGATGCTTCATAATTGGTAAGGATTGGATGTGACACAAACTCATTTTGTTCCATTTATATATAATATTTATTTGTCTAAATCATTGTTTTTGAAAATCTAGCCAGATAATCTTCTTCGGTCTTTATAGGAGAGTCAGTGTTATATTTTTTATCGTAATATCGTTTCAGCTCTCTGTATTTTTTACCACCGCATTGCGCACACAGGTGAGTCTTTCCTCGCACTCCAGCACTACACACAATACACGGTTTTGGTCCTAGACTCCCATTTCTGACGCATTGCATATGATAACTACAGTATTCATTCACACATGTTCTGTTACACGGAGACGTATAACCGATTTTTAACCAGTGGCAATGATTTGTTTGAATCATATACAAAAGATTAATATTCAATTAAATATACATTTGCCTTAATTATAATATGGAAGAATTATCCGTGATTGAACCCTACGCAACCAGATTCGATCTTGACAGACTACCCGAGTATAAATTTAGTATTTCGATGCAAGATCTAGCTTTAACGAATGCGAATATAACTAAACGTATCCGTGAGGCCAAGAAGGAATTTCGTGACGATGGTGCGGTTCATGCATGGTCAACATTCAGAGTTGGAAATGTTTCTAATACGATGAATGACAAACGAGGAAGAGTAATCATTAACCACCTTGATAATCAAAAATATTTTATTTTAATAAAATTTATTGTAAATACAGAAGAAGATATTTGGATTATTCGTGACAAGCGCGATCCCGTCCGCGTGCAGTCAGGAAATAATATCTTCTTGAGTAATAAATCTAAACCAGGAATACTAACTGGTATAGATAAACCGTATTATGAGCAATCGTACCCTGTAACTGCGGTTGTCTATGGAATATTTCCGCTGAATAATAAACCTGATGTTGGTGATCTCAAACCGATGAAATTGTCATCCTTGACTTCGTCAAGAATAAATTGCGTAGCTGAGCGAGTTACAGAACACTTTACAAACGCGATACTTGGTAATGGTTTAACTGATTTAAGACGCAAAAAAATAAATGACTGGGCAGAGTCGGTTAAAGATACCGGAGCGTCTATCAACGACGTTGCTGAGTTAGAGAAGAAATTAAGATTTCCAATAGCAGTAAAAACATTAACCGGAGAGATTTTGTACAAACCGAAATATATAAAAAATGGAGCTCCGATAGATATTATTGATCATAACGCGCACGCATGGACTGCTGCAGTAACAATATTTCCACGAGATAGAACGGTTAAATTTTATGACGGTGATATCTTTGATTTTATTAAAAATATTAGTAAAACCGATCCTGTTTCTGTTTGGTTATTTCAGAGTTCGGAATATGATCATTACGATCAATTTGTACGACCTAACGGTGATATTTATCGTACAGAATCTCTCCATGAGTAAATGGAACATCTTGCGCAACGCCTTTGGCGTGAATATACATCTGATGATGTCATAGTTAGACAATTATTGAATAACTGTTTTACTGTTCCGTCAGTCGCTGCTCATTTCGCTCAGGAGAAAATTCATGGAAAACGACACGATCGGAATTTCTTGAAGATGTCAAGAAAAGTTGTATAGAATATGGGCACGGTGGATTATGGAACACCAAATACGATTATAGTGATGTTATCTCGGTTGATATGGTAGCGTGTTATCCTGGGAGTTTTCTTGGATATGGAGCATGTTCTAAATACTTTAAGAGATTCGGACATCCTACACATGACATGACCAGGGTTGCAATAAACGGACCCCTACCAGATTTTGACTTAACAGGATTTGGTCACGTAGAATCATTCGAGTTTAGAGAAGATCTCCATCCGATTACTTATATTTGGTTCGGAAGACATTTTTCAGAAAAATGTTGGGTTCCGATAGTACTATTGCGATATATGCTTGATGCTGGATTTTTAATATCGTTGAGAGTAACTGAAGCGATTATATCATATAGTTCACAGAAGCAAGTTTGGTTACCAGAACCGGACAGATTTAATATCGATGATACCAGGAAAGAATTCCCTGATATTGATGAAGATCATGTCATTAAAATAAGTAAATGCAGGAATGAACATGATGAAAAACTTGCAAAAGATCTTGGTAGAAAGATAATCGGTAAGTTTACTCAAGGTGGTTCATACGATTATAAACGATATTGTACAAGATTGATTATGGACGATGCTGAACTAGATTTTATAATCGCTGATACAACGGAGAAAAACACATTTATAAACAGATGTAATGCTTATTTATCAGATGGAACAAAACTAGGTACCATTGTGAGCTATCTTGATGGCGACTCACCACAATTTACTCATTTAAGATCTTCGATGTTAGCTTATGTTTCGATAAATCTATTGTCGATGATAAATAGATTTCCTCGTTACGCTGTTAGAGTTGCTACGGATTCATTTTATGTACACAAAAAATATAAAGATTTATTAAAACTCGGTAATGGTGAATGGGGGACATGGAGAATAAAACAAGAAAATATACTTAGTTATTCTGAATCTGCCGATGTTGAAATTGCGGAGACATATTACAAAAATAATAATCAAATATCAAAATCATCTGCACCATCTGTGTACGATCCTGTATCTAGACATAAGACCGTTTATCTTAATGGGTGTTGTGGTTCAGGTAAAACAACTCGTGCGATTAACTTATTTATGAATAATAACTCAGATATAATTGTTTTGACACCTACACATAAACTTGCTAGAGAAATAAAGCAACGAGGAGTAAAATCATGTACATACCATAGTTTCTTTAGATGGTGCGGAGACACGTGAACCCCATCGCGGATGGGTGAAAAATATATACCTAGGTATATTATATGGGACGAGATATGCACGGTGTCGTTAGAAACACTAAAAACATTTCTTGATTGGTTGTTATTGAAGAATACTGCTGTGATTATGTGTGGCGATCATGGTCAACCACCACCCTTTGTTGGACAGTCTCCACATGAATGGTTGAAAACATTTGTAGATTATTACGAAGAAATAAATGATGACCATAGAGCTATTGATGAACCGCTGAAAGAGCTTAAAAGATTAATCAGACTACAGCCAGATAAAATACAATGCGAGATTCTGCGTAAAGTAATTGCAGAAACTTCTATGAATGAATTTTGGACTTTATGGAGACCTGCTGATTTGATAGTCGCAAATAGAAAAATAGTTCGTGATGAACTACAAAAGAAATTATTTACGTTACATAAAGAAAAGTTTCCGGATCTACCCGTACCTTTTGTGTTATCGCCCAGCAGATACTCGACGACAAAATATTGAAGTTGAAATACCAGGTGCCTTGGTTCCACCAAGGGTACAGAATCTTGTCTTGAATGATATCGTGTTGGTTGCTGTTGATGTTGTTGAGAGCGCGTTGAACATGGATAAATCGCCATGGACGTTAGGATACGCTATAACGATTCACTCGTCGCAGGGATTAACTATAACTGATACTAGAATCTGGATTGTATATGATCGTATTGAATGGTCGAATTTAGTTTATCTCGCCGTATCTCGAGTCAGGAAAATATCGCAACTACATAGGGTTATTGTAGATTACGTAATAACTGAAGAAATCACTAACAATGTCGATATCAATAAAAAATTAGTCAGATATAAGCAGTTTGACAAAAAAAATAAGCGTGACTTTGATCTTGATGCTGAATTTATTATAACACTAAAACAACTACAGAATAATCATTGCGCAAGTTGCAACTGTAATATGTCATGGCAGTGTTTTAATCCAAGACAATTTACCGTAGACAGAATTAATAGTGATCTCGGTCATACACGTGATAATGTGATGCTGACCTGTCTTGAGTGTAATCGACGTCGAGGCTCTGGACGTTTACAAAATTGAGCTTGGTGGTAATTGCGTATCCTCAGGAATTACTTGCAATTGTTCACGTACAAATCCACGTTGAGGGGCTGTAGAATCTAGTCTGTATATTGGAGGTCTACCAGTGGATCTTACCACGCTAGAAATTTTATGTGTAGTCACGCTCCAGATAGGATCGGTTGCTCTTTTTTTACCACCTTCAAGTTCGCCAGGTTCATATAAATATCTTACAGTTACATTACCTAATACTGGTTGAGAGAAAGATTCACGTCGTTGTCCGTAGCCATTGCTACGGGGTATATATTTTTTTTGATCGCATTAGAAGGTTTCATGGAAGTTGCACGAGTAATTTCATTATTCAACGCAGCTATCACACTCGGTAATCTTGGAACCCATTCACGAGATCTATCCTTAAAGTCAGTAGATATTTCCTTTGCATATTGGTATCCAAATAACCGCTCAGCAAGTGTTCTATTAAATCGTTCAACGATTGCCTGATCACGATGAATTTCAGTATGTCCTCGTCTGATTTTAACGTTATGTTTCTTCATCAACGATGATACTACTCCAAGAAATTCTTTACCAGGATCAACTTGTAATAACCGTAGCCATCGTAGACCACCACGTTGATAAATGCGCTCAAACGCAGATGCAACTTCAGATGCTGTCTTTGTTGATAATGGCTCCGCTTCTTTGTATCTACTCGCAACATCAACGACAGTTAACGCATATCTATACGTGTATTGACGTCTACGTGTTTTAATGGTATCGTGTGGTAAAAATAAAATATCTGCTTGATGAACTTCATTAGGAACGCTAACATCAAAATGCGCGTACTGAATTCTTTTAGGTGGACTCAGGAAGATTTGCCATATTGCCTGTCGTGCTAACCATGATGCAGCAACATCACGTGAAACTTTTGCTGCTTCGGCGAGTTTACTAATCGCTGCTTTACCTCTCCAATACCCTCTCGGGGAATAATAAACAGATTCCATTATGATAGTTATATAATTAATTACCAGCCCCTAGCACTAGTTTACCTTTCATGGCAGTTTTTACTAGAAAACTAGCGAATTTATCTCTGAGAGATTTATTAGGTATAGAATTTAACGCGTGAATCAATTTCACATCTGCGAGATGTCGTTGTTGCAAATCATTACTTTTATACGCGACATCATGAACGTGACACGCT
Organism: Megalonaias nervosa; assembly: GCA_016617855.1. Lineage (NCBI taxonomy): Eukaryota > Metazoa > Mollusca > Bivalvia > Unionida > Unionidae > Megalonaias > Megalonaias nervosa. The sequence continues at coordinate 45,081 of JAECUM010036265.1, forward strand.
TGATCAATTGCGTTTATTGGATACTCTCCTGGTTTTGGTTGATCTCGTTCGTCAAGTTGGATATCAAGTCGAGTTCCTGGACCACAATAATTATATCCGGGTAAACGTTTCTCACCAGGGTATTTAGTCCATGGAGTTTCTGGTAATTTTCCTAACGAAGCAGCAATATCCCCCCACCTGTCTTTGATGAAATAAACTTATATTTCTTGGTGCCACATTTCACACACTTACCTGTAAGTGCTCGTCTTTTATTTTTTGTTGTTATTGTCGTTAATTCAGCAGTATGTGTAGGTGCTCTGCATCGAACACAATATAGACTCATATTATTTATTATATGGATATAATTGACTTTTCTCCGACACGAAAAAAAGAGCCAGTAAAGCACCATCCAGCGTTACCAAATTCTATCAGAATGATTATAATAGGTCCGTCCGGAAGTGGAAAGACGCAGTTATTGCTCAATCTGATAATGAGATGGCTGAAGTGGGATAAATTGTATTTAATAGCGCCATCTGTAGATGATCAGCGATGTTACGAAGTACTTAAAGATTTTAATGAAAACGCAAAATTGTTGCATGAAGACAATGAAGTCATAGACTTTATTACTGATATTGATGAAGCGCCATCTGTAGATGATCTGGATGGATTCATTAATAACCTCGTGGTATACGATGATGTCATGCTGGACAAACAATCCAATCCAGCTCGGATATTTTCACGAGGCCGTCACAAAAACACAGACGTGATTTATGTTACACAGCGTTATACACAAATTCAAAAGTGATCAGGGATAACTGTAACATTTTAGTTGTGTTCAACGGAGTTGATAATCATACGCTGCAAAATATTTATTATACTTGGTGTTCTGGGGACATGGATATGAACAAATTTTAAAATTTCTTTTCAAAAGCACAAGCTGCTCCCTTTGGTTTTGTAACAATAAATTTACATGATCCGAGGTCAAGATATCGTAACGGACTTGATACAATTTTTGGATAAAAACCATAGCAGCAGAGAGGGTGAACGACAAAAATTGAGTGACCAGCACTTGAAAAAATCGGAAAAAATCTGGTCAATTAGAGAAGTTTTCATTATTAATGCAAAAACTTCTTTTTTCAGCCTTCGTAGGAACCCTTAGTTTCAAAAAATAAGGTCTCTGCAAAGTTGTAGGGTTCACCCTCTCTGCTGCTCTGGGATAGTAAATAAAGATTCCTCGAGTTAAACTACATATCGATTGTGTTAAAATCAAACTTTAAATCCCATCATTTAGTTTCTTTGGCTAACAAATTTCAAATCAGTTATGCTAATTTAGAACTTCAAATCACAGTGTACCAATAGAATGGCAAATGACAAACATTCCAAGAAAGGAAGATTGTATACTTTGTGATGAAAATCACACGGTCAAGTATTATAAATACAATTTTTGTTTAATTCTAATAACGGCGAACATCTAAATCCATGTAAATTATCACAGCTATCAGTTTCTCAAACGTACCGAGCGAGACTATATGGATTAATTAATGGAAGTGGTTTTTCAGATTATGCATCAGTGCAATCTATAATGCAGAACTGTGACTTGTCCAGTGCTAATGGACATATTTCATTTTTAGTTGTCAAGTTTTAAAAAGAAAAATATATTTGCACACACACACCCCACCAATTTGAAAAAAAAAAAAGCATCCAGGATATAAAGAATGCACAAAACTTAGTCATTTCATTCATCAATGTATAATGTCTAACCAGATTGTCTCCAGCGGGCCCCAAACATTGTCAAGTTGTTTGGCGTTTCTAATTAAACGGGAAATTCTTTAGTAACACGGTCGCCATATTCGCATGAGAACGTTATGTTTTCAAGTGTTACGTATATGTAATTTAATTGCTTGCATGTTAGTTTTAAATTCTTTTTTTATTTTATTTTTATTTTATTACATGTTATTGTAATAATAACTTTATTCACTGGATTTGACTTTTTTTTTCTAGAAAATTCAGTTCAGTTCTAGTAAATAGTCACTATTGCTACATTATATTTTTAGCTGACCTAGTTCCTGACCTTGGTTCAGAATTGGTAAACAGAGTGAAAATCATTGGTCGTAATCAAGGTCATTCTTGGCTTGCGTCACCTCTGTTGTAAATTTAAAAAAAAAAAAAAAATTCATTTCCAGTGTGGGAATCATTGATTCATAGCTAAGGCTATACTAGCCTACGTGCTAATTGACATATTATTTTACTGCGTTGTTCGGATTAAGTGATCACGTGACCCCATCACGTGGGTCTGAATTACGTTTTAGCTGGGGCTAAAACTGAAGTTTTATAGTGAAATAGTCAGTCGTAGTTTACACCTTCAGAGCTCAAGGTGTTTTTATTGTTGATGCCAGTTTGATTCTTCTATTTTTTGGATTTAATAATTTATATTCCCTGGAAAATACCAGTGCTTATACAATTCTTGAACAAAGACATTTAGTGAAAATTATTCAGAATTCTAAAGCCGGAATATTATTCTTGATTCATAAAATTCAACAAGGAACTGATGACGCATCAACACACACTGTAACAAGTCTATTATTTGTGATTTATAAGTTGACTTTACTTCAATATGCCCTGTTAAAAAATGGTAAATTTTGGTGATCGCATGTAGGAGAAACTGCCAGGTTGTCCGGTATCCAGGTAAAATCGTCTGCTAGTGAGCTTCTATAGGTTTCTTCATAATAATGTCTAAACCATATAATCGCAAGAATGATCCGTAGTCTAGCACTTACGCTGCGGATTTTCATACTCGACGTGTGGAGTTTGAATCCCGTGAATGACAAATTTGTCGGCGGTTGGCGATAATTGCATTTTCATAATAATTGGGGGGCTTTAGCCTAAGGAGAAATTCAAAAGAAAAATATAATAATAAAATTCATGCACATCTCCCCACCATGTTGAACAACGTGGTGGGTCCTATTTTGCACTCGCCGAGGTTTGATTTGGGGGGGGGAGGTGTGCACAAAATTGAAAAACAGGAACCCCCAAAAATAGACATTAGGAGTGATGAGTACTCAGCCTCATGAAGGGTGCCCCATAAAAAAAAAACATTCAGAAATAATGTCAGCCAGAAAGAAAAAAGCCTCATGAAGGGTGCCCAATAAAAAGAACTGTCAGCCAGAGCCTCATTGAAGGAACCCCATGGAACGGCAAATACTGACAAATGACGACGGGAACCCATGGAACGGCAAATACTGGCAAATGAAGGGACTCCATGGAACGGCAAATTGCTTATCATTCTTACCATCTATTTTTTTGTTTTTTTTATTTTAAATAAATATTTATTATATAATGAATTCCGAAAATATTAATGATTAATGCAATTATTTCTTAGATTAAAAAATTACATGATGATGATATAGAACTTTTTTTCTGATCAACTGAATCCTGAAAAAAATCACAAATGATTTTGAAATATTACAAGAACGAAATTATGACGGACGCCACACACTAGCAACCGAAGACAGGTTTATTAAATTACTCCAACAAACAATGAAACAATCACTACTTTATGTCGATGATGATAAAAGCATCCGGAAATGTATTTCACTCGAACAGGCGATTGAAAAAGTTAGATCAGAGTTATCGCACGAATACGAAACAAAAAAGATTGTGAGTTCACGTGCAAGACAGTTGAAAAAGTTTATGTACGATTGTGAACACCTTGACGGAGTCCTTGACTTTATCCCTCACAGAGTCCTTGACGAAAGTCAAGGGGGATTGTGAAAGTGAAACTGAAAGTTGTAACACGAATAATATTGCGTGTGATATTTATTTTTATTCAGATTATGATATTTATACAGAATCAGATCATAATATTTATACAGATTCAGATTATTTTTTTTTTATTCTGATTTAAATTATTTTAGGAGATTTAAAAATCAGTCAGGTCAGGATCTCACATACACACTTATTGTCAAAAATTCATTTCTTAAATCAAGAAGGTGTCCACTTTGGTCAGTAAGTGTAAAATGTATCCGTGATAATAGCGGATTATGACATCGTAGATAAACCGGATTAACTGGTACTGACACAATAAAAAATCCAGGGGGACTTCAGGGGTGAACGTGTATAGAATATATCCCTGCTGTGCTTGTCTGGATTTTTCAAGATCTACTTAATAACTGCCATCGATTGCATCACATACAAGACTGGCTGCGATCGTTGATGTAATATTGACAACACCTGGTGATATATGACGACCACTGCTGTCTGGATCATTGTTATACTTGAGAATATTCGGAGGAGGGGATATTTTTCTCCATACGGCAATGATTTTGGGATAGTATCCATCGATGATATCGTTGACGTTTGTCTCCAGCTCGTCGACGTTAAATCCAGGAAGTTTAAATGTTGGCAGATCTGCCTTTGACAACGAATATTTGTTCAGGAATAATTGTTTAGTGCTATCATGAACCGCAATTACAGCCTGCATAAGACTGATGAACAGTCTGGAGTCCATTGCAATTTGGTCCAGGTGTTCTCTTTGCTTGATGATTTCCTCGGGAGGTACTCGTTTATATAACGGGGGAATGACTGGTGTAGTTTGTCGCTCATTCGTTTGTGCTCGCGATTAATTTTAACGAATGATATTTTTATATCATCCTCGGTACATGGTACATCGCCGATGGGATATTCCCATAACATTGTTTTCGGGGAGAACTTTGCCGTCCGGGGTGATATTATATTCATAAACACTGAATCTACCATTGCCGGGGTTAGC
>JAECUM010036266.1:0-33475 GCA_016617855.1 Megalonaias nervosa
GTGTGGATGGTATATAATATGTTTTTTCTCATCCCGATTGTGTGGATGGTATGTTTGTGTGTTTTATGCTTGCTCGTTCGTTGGTGAGGATAGTATATTGTGTGTGTTTTATGCTTGCTCGTTCGTTGGTGTGGATAGTATATGGTGTGTTTTATGCTTGCTCGTTCGTTGGTGTGGATAGTATATGGTGTGTTTTATGCTTGCTCGTTCGTTGGTGAGGATAGTATATGGTGTGTTTTATGCTTGCTCGTTCGTTGGTGAGAATAGTATATGGTGTGTTTTATGCTTGCTCGTTCGTTGGTGAGGATAGTATATAATATGTTTTTTTTCTCATCCCGATTGTGTGGATGGTATGTTTGTGTGTTTTATGCTTGCTCGTTCGTTGGTGAGGATAGTATATTGTGTGTTTTATGCTTGCTCGTTCGTTGGTGAGGATAGTATAGTGTGTGTTTTATGCTTGCTCGTTCGTTGGTGAGGATAGTATAGTGTGTGTTTTATGCTTGCTCGTTCGTTGGTGTGGATAGTATATTGTGTGTTTTATGCTTGCTCGTTCGTTAGTGAGGATAGTATATAATATGTTTTTTTCTCATCCCGATTGTGTGGATGGTATATTTATGTGTTTTATGCTTGCTCGTTCATTGGTGTGGATAGTATATTGTGTGTTTTATGCTTGCTCGTTCGTTAGTGAGGATAGTATATCATATGTGAAGTGAGTGTAAGGCATGTTTTCCTTCACGTCCGTGCTTGAAGTATATAAAAGCATAGCGTTCGTCATTCGCGCCATTCTACACAGAATAAAAAGGAACAGAAAAATGGATTTAATCAACAAGTTAAGAGATAGCTGGTGCTGGATGGTAGATGCAGTCTATGTAGTGGAAAAACTTCAAAAGGAGTGGAGGTTTGAAGTCAGCCTAGACTTTATGGCGAGACTCAAAGCAGCAAGTTATCATTTGCAAATGATAATAATGGAAGAAGCGGATAAGTTGAGAGGTTTCAACTATCCAAAATATGTGAAAGTAGGAACCTTGAAGGAGATTTTGGATATTGTAGTTGAATTGAAATCTTTTTTGGAAGGTATCTTCTCTTTAACAGAATGGCCTTTTGTCAAAAAAGGCTTAGACAATATCAAGAAAGCGGAAGACCTAATGAGAAAAGTACTGGAAGAAGAAGTAAAGAAGATCAAGGAAACGTGGAAGAAAGAAAGAAAGGACAAAGAAAACCAAAAAAAGAAAGAAGAGTTTGAGAAATTAAATCAGAACTGGATGAAAATCCAACAAAAATTCAGAGCTCTCGGACATCCTGACTGGATGCCCGAAGAAGAAAAGAAGAAAGGAATTATTCAAAAAGTCAGGACATGGTGGAAGAACTGGAGAAGATAAAAGAAGAAGAACCCAAAGGCCCTTTTCAGGGCCACTTCCAATACCTCGAAAAGATCTTAATTTTCATTTGGTCTCCCCTAAACGAATATATATATATATATATAAAACCCTTCCTCTACTAAAAAAAAGAAACATGCCACCTGTCGCTTATCGCTCTACAAACCCCCAGTCTCCTAGTCACCGCTCTACCAAATTTCCATTGACGCTATACAGGCCCAGGGTGTTCTAGTCCCTCTACTCCATTTTTCCATTGACGCTATACAGACCCAGGGTGTTCTAGTCCCTCTACCTCATTTTTCCATTGACGCTATACAGGCCCAGGGTGTTGACCTACTTTCTTGACGCTATACTGGCCCAGGGGGGGTCTGTAATGCTAATTCCCATTGACGCTACGGTAACCCACTATACTACTTGTATAGCCTATCATGTGATGATAAATCCACAAAACCAAACCAAAATCAACAGACCTCCATAATACATTAAGTGTCACCCATCTGTTACGTATATGTAATTAAATTGCTTGTGTGTTAGTTTTAAAATTCTTTTTTATTTTATTTTTGTTTCATTACATTTTATTGTAATGATTATTGCAGGGATTCAAATTTCTTTTTCAGTAATTCTGTTTATCTAAGACGTAAAACGAATTACATTTGCAATATTTTTAGTTTACCTTGGTCCGCGGTAGTGTAATCGCTACGCGAAAACGGTTGGCTATTGCCAAGGTCATTTCGTCTAGTCTAAATAAACAATGTTTTATTTTTATATTTATTTCAGAGTGGTAGTAGATAGGGGTTCTTCCTACGTGACGAATGGCATTTTTCTTATTGCGTATTTCAAGTGTTATGAGACCACGTAATCTATCTCGCGAGAACGGGATGATAATTCGGGTGAATATATAACCCTTTCTGAGCGCTCGTCAGTCAGTCGTATTCTGAAACCTCGAAGACAGGATAGAATAGTCGTTATTTGTTGGAACCAGATTGTTTTTGAAATTCATTTGTGTTTGGAATTTAATAATTTATTCTCTAGAAAACCAAACGAGTGTACTGTTTTATAAATTCTGGGAGAAAGAAATTCAGTGGAAATTTATTCTGGAATTATTCGGAAACATAAACTGTGATTCAGTTGAGGAATTGTTGATATTTTGTACAAGGACCACATCTGACGTCATCGCCTTCCATATTGGAACGTCGTCGAGATTCGAACTTGGATTCTAATAGAACTATATAGTGATAGGACTTGTATTTTTTTCATTCTTAGGATTAAATTTTGGATTATATTCACAAACCGTAAGTCATATTTTCCGATTTTTACATTGTTTTCTAGGGAAATAAATTTTTTTGTTAAAATATAAAAAGCTTGTTGCCTTCACTCTTTTCTCTTGTTATTATTGTACAAGCCTACACGTAACACATCAACAAACTTTGGTCAATGTATGTAGTCTGTACCACAAACTATGACATGTGAGCTCCATTCAGGTCAGTGGAAATGTTTACAATAATTTGCTTATTGTATGAGCAACATTAGGAAAAATTATTAACTGATCCACAGAGAACCACTGATCTGTTTTTTTTTTTGCAAAAGAAAAAATGTATTTTACAGTGACTCTAAAATTTGACCTTTTGAACTCAAAATAAATAGGTCTATTTTGCACCCAACCTGTAGCCCTTGGTAGATTTTGGTGAAGATACATTGTTGAGAAGTTATATTTTTTGCAGAACTTTTCTTTCAGCAATAGTGGCCCAGGCATTTGACCCTCCCCAAAGGGTTTCTTCCTTTCCGAAGTACAAACATTCATAAATGTTTAGTTCAAGTTTGTGATGTAGAACTTTTGTTATTTTCAGAAACCATTTTTCTTCCTTTAGTGACCTTGACCCATGACCTTTTGACCCTGAAGTCAATAGGCCTCTTTATTTCTCTATGTGCAAGACAACAAACCAAATTTTTTCCATGTACTTGATGCACAATTTTCTTGTGCATTTTCTTCTTTCTATTACTGCAACCTGGATCTTTAACCTTGAAACCACAAAACTGACAAGGTTCTTTCTTACCCAAGTGTTCATTATCCATAAATATTGTTAACTGCAGATGTTGGAGAACTCTAGTTCCATTATAACCCAATTATATAATTACAATTACTATCTGCATAATACTGCAGTAATATAAATATTCTATAAAATGAATAATCATGATATATTGTAAATTTATTTCATGACATCCCTTTTAAATTAGTAAAAACATTTTTATATTAGTTTTATCACTTTTTCATTATTTTAAGTTTATTGTATAAATTAGAATACTGAATTATTCTTAAATAATTGTAAAAGGGAATGTAATTCAAATGTCATTCCTTAAATTAACAGAGTTCAAAGTACGTAACACATTTTGCAGTTACTAATTAACTACTAAAAAATAAATTGAAAATTTTTTGTTAGAAAAAGCTTGAAATATAACGTACAATATTCAATATTTTATCAAGTCAAAATATATTATACTATATTATTATTACACTATACATAATAAAAAAAATTAATAAAACTGTTTATCTCTATTCATAAAATATGGTTATCAATAGATATATTTGTATCTTTATGCTCCAGTTTTATGTATTTTTATGGATTAAATGTCATTTAAACATACTGTATATGCAATTTTCCACGTCAGTTATTCATTTAAAATTATAACAATTACATATGATAACAATTTTAAGCTACAACATCATCTTATTTAGGTCATTGATCACTAAGAAACAGAATGCATTTAATGATGTAAACAATATTATATATATATATATATATATATATATATATATATATATATATATATATATATATGGATTTTTTGTCTATTGCCCTTAAATATTGCTCGTTACCCATTTGTATAATTTTGGTAAAACCATACAAGACTTAAATTACCTGCACAGTTCAAGATGACAGTCATATATTCGCATAGGTGTGTCACGACTTATCTTCTAATATCATGTGAACTAAGAGGAATTTAAGCACGAAGTTGTATGGGAATTAGTTGTGAGGTCACATTCCAACAGCATTGTTGATTTGGATTGGCCATTTGATTGCAATGCCCACCAGTGAATCCATGCTTTGTTTACCAGAATACTTACATGTGCCTAACTTGTATATAAACAGCATCATTTGTTCAAACTTAGAAGAGATAGCCGAAAGCTAGAAGAGAGATGGGAGAGAGAGTGGTACTTTTCTAAGATCGAGACCTAAGAGCGAATGATTGAAAATGTGAGGTAATTGGTCAAAACATTTGAAAAGGAAATTTTGTGTACATGTACGATATTTTGATGTACAATTTGGAACCAAGAATCTGAACTATAGTTCTCATTACAGATGACTTTTTATATGAAATTTCAGGTATTTTAATTTAGAAATGAAAACTTTTTTGTTTCAAAGAACATAATTTGCCCACATATTGTTAACAAGCAGGCAGTCTTAGAAATTGTTTAATCCCTTTAAATAATGTAGAAACACCCACTATGGTTGTAATTACAAGTACTTAAAACTGAGTATGTAAATTTGTCAGGAGTAAAATTTTCTCTATGTATCATCATGATAACATAAGAGAAAATATGTAATAAATCTGTCCTAATTTCTTATCTTTTGGTTATTGCTTTCTATCCCTACTGCTCGAGTCAGCAGAACCCCTTGTAGCTTCAAGATCTGGATAATTGTAAAAATCCTTGACTAATTTTCAGACCCCTGAGGTATGTATGTGTGTGTGTGTATATATATATATATATATATATATATATATATATATATATAAATATGATCTCTTATTTCCCTTAAACAGGATCATAAATTTTGTCACCTATCCATTTCTTACAAAAAACCAAATGAAAAGGAAAACCATAGATTGAGCACCACATATGAAACTATGTAAATTACCAGTCAATGATAGCACCAGAAAAGTGGCATCTGCCTCAAATTTCACAGGCAGGTATGCAAGTGATACCTGTTATCATATCAAAATTGGAAACAAAACTTGAAATGCCCTTAAATATTCCTTTATTTACACCATATTTACAGAAGACTGGAAACCCATTTCCACACATTATTAAAACGAGATTAAATAAAATCTGTATTCTACAGATCTATTTCTGCTCAGCTTTAAGATAAGCTGATAAATCTGAACTTGATTTCTTTAATTCAGGAAGTGTTAGATACAAAAATAATCACATGAAAGAGGAATAATAAAGTGTCAGTACACTACACAAGGTCAGGAAAGAGTTCCTGGAATGATTCTTCCCATGGATTGTCCTGTAGGGGCGATGAAGGAAATTCATTTATATCACTGTACTGACTATATGGTGACACTGCATCACTTAAATCACAGCTTATGCCAGAATCACTGAGACGATCTACCTCTCCTGGTGATAAAACATTGGTCACCAAATCCTCCGCAGACAGACATGGAACAGTTGCAGAGTCTGATTTACCATGTTTTCTTTTAACACCTTTTGTAACACTGTTCTGTGTGCCATGTTCTGGAGTGTCCTTGGGTTTCTCATCTTTCTGTATTTGTGGTGAAGGAACTGGGGCAGAACTGTGGGCAATACTCTCACATTCCTCCTTCAGAATGTTTTCAAGGTCTTCCAAAAGGTCCATATTTAATTCCCCAACCTCTATTATGGAGTCCATGTCAAGAGACAAAGGATTTATCACATCCATTTCCTCAACTGAAATATCTGATTCTGTGGGTTGACTTGTAATCCTGACAGGGCTACATTGGTCCCCACTTACTACAGTGTTATTTGAAGCAAGTACTGAGTTATTTTTCAGCAAACTTACTGCACTTTGGTTCGTGACTAAAGTTGCACTTTCTTTTTTCTTCTCATCACCAGTCACATAGACTTGGATACTGTGTGATTTGCTGCCTTTGATAATTGTGAACTTCATATTAGAAGGAGCAGATTTAATAGTGGCAGAATTCTGACTAAGAGAATTATGCGAGTTTTGACCACCGTTATCTTGAGAATGTGTTTTGTAATACACATGATCAAACTTTATTAGTTCATTGAGGGATTCCAGCTCTGCTGGTGTGGGCCCCACCATTGTTCCCTGGGGTGGAGATTGCTGAATATGTCCAGTTTCCTCTTCAAGGGTAAGGATTCTGGGACACTGTTGGTCTTCTGACTTGCACTCAACGATCTCTTTGAGGAGGCAAGCCAAAGCGTCAGACTGAAAAAAAAAAGGTAAGAAAGATGTCAGGAAAAATACTGAAAGGTTCATCAATTAATCAATATACATTTAACATTCTACAATCTGCAAATATTTATGATACAGACTACTGTTCCATTCTTTAGAAGTCGAAAGCCAACTTAGTTTTCAAAAACTTAATCGCTGGGACCCAACAGGGAACCAGACTATGCCTATGCGCGAAGCATACAAGATGACATATTTCATCCAAAGCACTGGATATTAAATAAATCCTGATTGCATTTTGCAAATCCTTTGTGTCAAAAAAACGCACGACAACAAAACATGTGCATCAATTTTCTCCAGTGTGTCCCTGATGCACAAATGTGCGTAAAGGGAAACACTGCACTACGTCAAATGAAAAGGCAAAAAATTTGAAAAGAAATCTAGTTTTTGTTTCCTTCCTGTCCTATTCTAGTTAAAATTCTGGGCAAATGCAGAAAATTTTACACTCAAATGCAGTTATGGATTGCATTACATTTTAGAAAAGCTGTTCTTACTTTCAAGATCTTAACTTAATGCCAGAGTATCTTTATGGTTATAAATTTAGTTAGAAACATTAGTACAAGGCGTACAATAGAATGGAAACAACTAGTTATAAATATCAAAGTTTGGGAAGAGTATTTTAACAGATCTTTTCTTATGCTGGTAGTTTTGTGCTATAAAAGAAAAGTCTCTTAATGGGACTGATGCTCTACTGACTGACAAGAATTTCCAGAAGATCAAGACTGTTTCTTCCTTTTAACTGTGGTGTGAAATTATCTTTGATATTCCTAGGCAATAAGACAATTTTCAAATTAGCCGCTCTGGTGGGCATATCCAAAATCAGATTGACACCATTTTCGTTTATGACATCCTAGACATCACAAGAAGTCTTTTAACGAAAACCTCAAGCTGGTATGACCATTCATTCAGGAGAAGTACCGGTAGTTGTACAGCAACTGCTGTGAACAATCTGGACACAGGATTGTCACCATTTTCATTTTGGACCAACTAGACATTGTAAGAAGTCTAATAAAATATTCCTTATCATTTGGGTGGTTTAGAAATAACAAGATTTTCAAGATGGACACTGGTGGCCATACTTTACCATCTAAATATCAAAGTCTTTCAGTGAAAACCTCATGTAAATATGACTTTCCATTCAGAAGGAGAATAACAAGAATTTCAAGATTGCAGTTGTGATGGCAATATTGGAAACAGGAAGCAATTTGAGGCATTTTTTAAGGTGCATGTTACTTTTAAATTTTGTTGGGTAAAGAATTGTAGATCAGACACCTAGAAACATTACCAACCTGGTTTGTAAGTTCAACACAGCGAATTATTTCCAACATTAATTGGGACTTTTTCAGAGGGTTATATCATTTTATACATTTTCTTCGCTTCAACTGACTGATTATTCAAGTTAAATTATTTTTGCTAATTTATACTTATCTTTAAATTAAGGTTTTAAATGTTTTCCAAGAGGAAAAAATTCTTCACAACACAAAACGTGATTCTTGATAGGTCTGATCATAGGTTACATCCCTTGATTTATTATGCAAACTGCAATTTTAGCCTCCACTGTGGTAACAAGGTCAACTAATAGGATGCAAGATGACCATACATCTCTGATTATCCAACTCTCCAAAATCTTCATGATGTAAACCAGATTTCAAGTTTGACCTAAATCACATCAGAAACACAGCTTCCAGTTTAGGAACAAACTGACAATCATAGAAGCAGAATCACTTAATTAGCATGCATGGATCCTACTCATCACGAACTTGTCAAATGTTAATGATACTTTCCAACTTTGATCAAAATCAGATCAGACATGTTTACATTATGCATTTACTTTACTGTTCTTGATAGAGTTAATTATAACCTGAAACAAACAGATGAATGAATGTTTTCCTCTATGCCAGGGTCACCAACAAAATCCAGGGACAGTCAGCCAACCAGGAAACATTCTTTTTTTTGTTGCCAAAATGACTTGCAACTAGGATTTACATGCATGCAGGAACCAAAAATTTCAGATCTAATGGAAACAGAGTTTGGTAACCCTTCTTAAATTCATTATATGAGAGACAACACTTTGAAAGGAAACTGTTCAAGTTAAGACTTTGTTCTGTTTTATTTGTCAGCATCAACAATATCTTTTAAGACATGTTCTGAAGAGCTGTTCTAAACACTTGCCAAATTAGTAATGATCTACTACTTTAGCAGCCCAATTTCAAACAGCCTTTAATTCATAATATGGAAACACAGACCTGCCAACTCCTGGGCCACAAGCGTAAAATTGGTTGTATGCTGATATGACCAAGTAGGTACATATGATTTGCACAAAAACTTTTAACATTTTGTTCATACCAATGGCAAGGACCTCAACATCACGTGAAAAAGGTAGGACAAAAAGCTAATATGGTATGTGGAATAAATTTACCTCATTATCAGACAGGAGGCTAAGTGAGGTGTCCAACATGGTAGAGGCGAGGTCTGTCCCTTCTGCTGAGGAACGGTAGGTACTGCAGACCGTGACTCCACCTCTACCTTGACTGGAACTCCATCCAACTGGCTCAAACGTCCTCGAAGGTCAGAGTTTTCCTGCACAAGAGCTCCCGACTGTGATTTCAGTGTGGCATTCTCCATTGCAAGTTTTCTGTTTTCGGCTTCCAGTTCTGCTATTTTCTCTTCCAGATCGGCCATAAGAGCCTTCTTCCTGTCCCTTGCCGTTTGTGCTGCAACTCGGTTCTTCAATTTCCTTGAAAATAAAGATTCATGAGTATTACATATAGCTGCAGAAGAAAATCAGACGAGTCCATAGGGCTTGAAAAACTGTCAGTTGGATGTCTGACATGCAGGGCATATGACCTAAAATTTTACCTGCCAGCCTCTATTTTAATCGTGCTACACTATGCTGAATCTGCTTCAATTCCACTTGACAAACTGGAAAAGCATTTTCAAATATTGATTTGACACTCCTCAACACTACCACTCATAAATATGAGCTCATGGATCAGAACACTTTCAGGATGACAAGTCCTGGACTCCACATTTGTGGAACTCAGAGACAACCCAGGCTATTTCTGAGAGTCCTGGTACAAACTCAAAAAGTTAATACTTAAATAACCTTCATGCCTCATAGTCAGTACATTTTAAAAATGGTGTTTCTTTTATTCAAACTGTGTGGACCATGGAACAGGATTCCTGAAGCTGAATCGAGTTAACAGCAAACAGGAACATACTTTTGCAACTACCACTGTTCTCAGATTAATGAAAGAATGTATCAAAGAGTCACAAACACCATTATCTCTCAGTAACTAGTGCATGTTGCATATGAGTGCCACTTTATCCTGGAATGCAAACTTCGTGCAATTCATAAGCTTCTGAGCCCATAACTTCAGTTTGGTACAAAGCATAGGAGTCAATGATGGCCTGATGAATACAAAAATATCCCAGGAGTGAAACTAGTCCTACAATGTAAGACCTTGACCCTGATACTTATGTTTTGGGTGTCAAGGTCTTACTGCCTAAATAATGGGGGGTGGGGTATAGCGTAGTTTGATGTTGACTAACATCATAATGAAAGTAAAATATTCAGGAATATCTCACATTTGGCAGCCCAAAATGACAAAAAAGTCACCATGTTTTAATCAGACTTTAATTACCATTGGCATCATTAAGGTTGGTGTCACCCAGTGGGGTAAGTCATGATGTCACCCCCATAGACTCACTTCCTGCACAAAAATTCAAAAATTTTATCGACAGTCATTTTGGTGTCACCCCCTCTGATGGTGTCACTTGGTGCAGTCCGCACCCCCCTAGTGACGCCACTGTTAATTACTCTGATGTCTTATTTCCTAACAAATTAAAATTCTCACACATGCAAATGGATTTGTTAAATTTCGATGCTCTACATTTCAGTTGGCTGAAAAGCTGGGAATGCCAAAATCTGGTTATGTCGAAGTATACTTCTTTAACGAAACAAATGAAACGTATTAGCACTGAAGAAAGTGTTTAGACAGCATCGTTTTGTTCAAGACTCTTATCGTCCTTTTAACCAATTTGATATTCCCAGCTTCCAACGCATTCCAGCCAACTGAAAATGTACGCCAATGGAACTTGAAAATGTGTCCATTTGCTTGTGTGGGAATTTGATTTTATTAGGAAAAAGACATCAGAGTAAGTAAAGTCTGTGTGTGTGTGTGTGTGTGTGTGTGTGATTTGGATTTTTAATGTAACAATTTTTCAGTCATATCGCTACGATGTCTGCAGAGTGGCAGTTTTTAGTGGTGTCTAGCACTGGGGCATCATGCCGCAGACATGTAGCATAATGTCCCACCCAGTCACATTATCCTGACACCAGGCCGACCAGTCCTACCACCAACCTCTTAATGCTGAGGGCCAAGCAAGGCAGCTTTAGTACCATTTTTATAAGTCTTTGGTATGACTCGGCCGGGGATCAAACCCATGACCTCCCACATCCAAGGCAGATGCTCACACCACTAGGCCACCGGAGCAGTCTACATCTGACTAAAACATTATAACTTTAATTTGTAAAAAAGTGCAGATATGGAATGCCAAGTGTGCGAGATATTCCTGAAATTTTGACTTGTCATTCCAATGTTAATCGCCATTGCAACATGCTACACAGCACCGTTATTTGGGCAGTAAGACCTCAACACCCAAACATAAAATATCAGGGCTGAGGTCTTATATTGAAGTAATTTTGTCACTTGGTATGATTTTTTTTCCTTGGCAACCCAAAAATTGCATGGACACTAATTACAAGCATTTTGCCGATACAATTTACAGCATACATTCTTTTCTGTGGACTGTTGGATCCTACATTACACAATGTTGCAATTTGAGCACACCCTGGAACAGTCTACCAAAAAAAAAAAAAAAAAAATGCCACTGATCACATAATATAAACAAGTCCTCATTATAGATGGTTTTCCATTGAGCAGAATTTCCCATCATTCCAGGCGACAGTCGCCATATTGTATGGCAGAAACCCTGTAGTTAACAGTCATCGATATTTGTCCCTGCTCGTTGCTATTACCATCAATGGATACAGAGAAGGAAAATAACGCTCGGGTTGAGAAAAAAATGTATCGAGATATGTTGGATAAAGTTTCTAAGGCCAGATATATGGAAAAAATTCAGATACTGGGCGACAAGGACCCGTACGAGATAGATAAAAGCGAATGGAGTACAGATTTATCATCATGGCTGGAGGTCACATATCCCGACATTGTGAACTATTTAGTATATATGCAGAGTGCCTACACTTTACAAGAACTTAGAGCTTATAAATCTTTGGAAGCATATAATTATTTTGTTTGTAGCTGGGTTGTGGATGTTGGTCAAGTCACTATCAATGGCAGGTGTGTTGTGGCAGGAAAAGTAAAACACTCCCAGAGGATAAATAATGCCTGTTTACAACCGTGGGTAATTTGCAAGAAGAATCAAACAATTATTTCTGGTCACTGTACATATATGGCAGGTGTAGGAGAAGTCTGCTCTCACATCGGGGCACTTCTGTTTGCAGTGGAGGCCGCTGTAAAAACTACGAAATTCTAAGACGGTAACAGAAGAAAAATCTTACTGGTTGCCCTCTCCTGTCCAAAAGGTCAGTACTTGTAAATGCCAAAATGTGAAAAGCCACTTAATATTGTTATGTCAATTACATTTCTCCCAAAACTCCGTAAAGGGTCCATTAACCAATCAACTTTGCATGAACTTGAGATTGATACACATGTTCAAGCTTTCTAACATTACGTTTCTATTCGTAACACATTTTCGTTCCTAACAAAATAATTAAAATAAAGTATAATGAAATGCTTATACGGACAAAGTAAACAATCAGCAACATTTTTACACAGACTTGGAACATAATATTAATTAAGAATACTAAACAAATGCATACATAAAATACAATCCAATTGAAATGATGATTATTTCTTATCTTTGTATTTAAATGTGACTTAAATTTACATCCAGATAATTTTAATTTGTCTTCAGGTTCAATTCAAGACCATCCAGAAGACTGACTTTGCTTCAGCTCGAACAAAGAAAAAGCTACTA
This sequence comes from Megalonaias nervosa, assembly GCA_016617855.1. Classification (NCBI taxonomy): domain Eukaryota; kingdom Metazoa; phylum Mollusca; class Bivalvia; order Unionida; family Unionidae; genus Megalonaias; species Megalonaias nervosa. Next base: position 12,677 of record JAECUM010036266.1, read on the forward strand.
GACAAAGCAGTCTCTGGGATTCAAACAATGCCTTTGATAAGAAGAAAAAGCTACCAATTGTAACAGAACCAACAAGTGAGGAATTGTCAGAATTCTTTGCATCACTTGATTTGACAGGTAACAGGCCTGTATTTTTGTCTCTTGTACCAGGGTATGCACAAAAGTATAGACCAAAAGCCTTGGATAACAAATATCCCAAAGTCCTAACTGAACTTTATCAGGAAGAATTTCTTAATGTGAAAAAGGAAGGAAGATTTAATGCAATGCTGTGAAGAAATAATTCAGACTTTATGTGTGACACCAGGAGAAAGTACCAATTGTGAGAAGGACACCCGAGGTCAAAGCAGTAATAAACAGTGGTTTAACTTCAGGGCTGGTAGGGTGACAGCTTCAAGAATCAAATCTGTATGCCATACATCAACCGACAATCCATCAAAAAGTCTGATTAGGCAGATTTGTTACCCATCTGCGAAAGGTTTCACTTCAGAACAGACAGAATGGGGATGTAACCATGAAAAAATTGCAAAAAGCTCATACATTGAAACCATGAGGAACAACCATGAAAATTTTAGTTTGCGTGAGAGTGGACTCGTCATTAATCCCTCTTATCCATTTATGGGAGCCACACCAGATGGTGTAGCATCATGTGATTGCTGCAGTGAAATGTTAGTAGAGATTAAGTGTCCATTTTGTGCAAAAGATTCTCCCGTTTCAGATTCTGTTAATTGTTTAGAGACTGATGATGGACAACTTAAACTTAAAACAACACATGCCTACTATTACCATATTCAGTGTCAGTTGCTTCTTTGTGAAAAGGAATATTGCGATTTTATGGTATGGACAAATGTTGACACTTTTATACAAAGAATTTCATTTGATGCTGATTTCTGTCAGATCATGGTGGAAAAATCCAAGACTTTTTTTCAGTCAGTAATTTTACTAGAGTTGGTGGAAAATCCTTTTCCAGACCCTTGGCCAATGCAGAGTCATCAGATATAGTACAGGGTAACAATTAAGCAACAAACTTGAATACCACTAAAGGTTTATGTTGAAGATGAGGATGTAACTGGCTGTGACAACAGTAACTGCCCATATGTTTGGCTACACTTCAAATGTGTGAAGCTTAAGGGAGTTCCAAATGGAGATTGGTATTGCCCAGTTTGCAGAAAACCGCCACAATTTAAGAGGAAATAAATTTTCCCAATTTGTTGCAGATAGATAATTATTTTCAGATTTAGATAAACAAGGAGAGAATGTTACCTGAGCTGCTGCAGGGCAAAAGAATGATAAATTATTGTATCAAAAGGTGTTACAGTAGATAAATCATGCTTTGATTATTGTGTATTCACTAATGGAAAATTTCTACATATTGAAATTCAAATAAAAATAGTCTCATTATATAAACTTGTTTTATTGAAAAGGTTCCCGACATCATTACTTCCTCCCCACACACATACATATATATATACATATATACAGCAGAACCTGTCTTGAAAGACCACCTCTTTTGCCAAAAAATTGTGGTCTCTCAAGACAGGTGATCTCACATAGCAGTGGTCTTTCAAGACAGGTTTTACTATATATATATATATATATATATATATATATACACATACACACACACACACACACACATTTTAAAGCCATGTTAAAAATCCAGATCTCTCTCTCACACACACATACTAAAGCATTCAAAGTTATGTCCAGAAAAAGTCAATACTAGCTTCATTTTGACATTTGAGTGACCCAGGTTGAAATTTCCATGCAGCTCTCTGCCAGTCAAGATGTATTCTTCAGCATTGTTGATAAACTAGAAGTAAGGCCAATGAAGGGTGACAAAGATGGAAACTTGTAAACAATATGCAACCCTTAGTGTCTGGGAAGAAGGAGATAGTGTGATATACAAGATAAATGCAATATATTTCTCACATTTTTTTTATTTATTAGTCAAAAGGTACAACTGATTCACATAAATTGGTCAATACCGAACATAGTCACAATTTTATCAATTGTTGGAGTTGTGTCACTTCTGCAATGGAGACAGTCAACTGGTATTGTACTTTGTAAAATGGTGTACTTGTTTCTGACAAGATCAATTACTCTTTCCACGTGTATTCTGTTGTGTGCAATTTTCCTTGTTGCCTCTAACTCGACTGGTGAGAGCTGAGTTTTTCCTTTTGTGAAAGCGGGTATTTTCACTTCTGCACACATTAGACCCACACTTTTTTGAATGTCGAATCCCCAATCGGCAAGTACTAAATCTCCTGGCACAAGTTTTTATAAAAAAACACAGCGCTATATATTTGTCCGATACTCTTCCACCCCATCCGCTAGAGAGAAAAGAAACTGCACCCTGTGGTGTAATTCCAATCAGAAATTTCACTGGGTTGTGGTGTTTGTAATTTGGCCAGGTTTCTGGTCTTGCCAATAAATTGGATGGTCTCTCAATAAATACCTCAAAGCAGTCAATCACTATTGATACTCGGACACCATAATGTTTTCTGAATTCCATCGGCATGACATTTGTAACTCTTCTCTCTCTGGCCATAGAATCAAAGACTTCACCTTAATATACATTATATGAATAATGTCTGAAAATGCTTTGCTTGCACAGCTGGGAGAAATGTGAAATCTGTACCCAAGGTCCTGCAAACTGAGATTTAGTCTAAGCTTCATTACTACCAAAATGAACTTTTCAAACTTACTTAGAGCACTTTTAAAGTCTCGGGAATACTTGGAGACAGAAACTGGAAAAGTGCCATCAATATAGTGTAATTTAGTCCTGTAAAGTGTTTGACTTTCTCTGGATCATGTTGTAACGACTCCAGTGAAATCCTAGTTTTATTCAGCTTCTCTTTCAATGCCATATTCTCCATGCTGAGCCTTTCTTTCTTTTCTCACTCTTGCATACCTCTTAACATTTGCTTGAGAGGTTTCCGTGTCTGCTGTTGCTGATCCCAGCCTTAAGGTGGGTGCCCAATCTAGATTGGTACAATCGTACAGGTCAGCCTTCTTACCTGAAACAATAATATGGTGCATACAGTACAAATACATTTAAAAACTTTGGCCTGCTTGGCTATTTATCTGGTTCTGCCACATGCTCATTGCTAGCTAATTAATCGAGACAATTTTTTGGAATTTCAATAAACTAATATGACTGATTAATATATACATTAACTTTGTCATTGCATCATTTTGATCAATCACAGATGTACATAATCAAATATGTAAGAACTATTAAAAGTTAGTGCAATTAAAACATAGTTTACTGAGTACAAAATTAATTATTTTTCTCTTACCACAACATCTCTGTCTCTGTCTCTCTCTCCCCCCCCCCAATCGATCAGCTGTGGCCAAGGCCAGGGCTGTGTTAACCTTGGAAGACAAAAAAAAATCACTTTTTGTGCAATAATAGTCTGCAAGCAATGATATATTTTCCAGTACCTACCAGTTATAAGATGATCCGAGCACACCTTATGATGTCGTTTAGATGGGTCTGGATTATATCCTTTGCGACTGATCCAGGCTAGCCAAAGTGCACGTCTCTCGGTTGATAAATGGTCCCTGATTATAAATGACTCTTGGAATGTCAAAGTGCCGTTGAACGCCTTTTTTATCAGATCGGTTTGTGCAACCTCAAACAACACACGAGTTCACCATTGTTAACATGATTTCGTATTTTCACTATAAAAGCTCGCCATACATCATGGCGAACTGCGGAATTCTGGGTTGTTGTGTGACGTCATCGGAAAAACCCTCTATACACAGAGGGTACTGGGGGCTTATATTAGTGTTTGCAATTTATGATATAACATATGTACTAAATATTATTTACTGGTACATTCTGTAATTAGTTCTATTATAAGACCTCGACACTGATATTTATATACAATTTACAGCATAACCCTCTTCTGTGGACTGCTGGATCCTACGTTTGTTATGTAGTGTTGCACTCTGAGCGAGCTCAGGGGACATTCTACCACCAAAAAATTTCAATGGCCACGTAACAGTCCTACAATATAGGGTAACATGGTCATATTCCGACCAGTAGGGTAATTCCAACCATTGATGTACCTCCCGGTGTTTACAACAAAGATATGCAAATTACTTGCTGTGTTCTTTGTTTTTATTTGTGCACATGCGTATGCAAATTAGTAAAGATGTTTCCAGGAGGGCACTGCATGACAAAATGACGTAATAGCCTCATTATTCTCACTTTCGTGTGAGTTTAGAAGCGGCATTCATACATTTTTTTTTATTCAGGCCCCTAGTCAGGCATCAATCATCCAAGATTTGTATAGATTTCAATAACGTAATAATTATGCTATCGTAGCTTTAAAATGATGCTTTGTCTCTCTAAAAAAGTAAAAATTGCACCAGTTTTATGACAAACAAATAACAATAATATGCAATGTTCTGTATAGTGGTCAGATCTACCATAGGTTATTTTTCATAAGAGGGCAATTCCAACCAAGAACACAAGCTTAAAGAAAATGTAAAATTATGATTAGTTTGTATTGAACTTTGAAGAAAGAAAAAACAGGAATAAATACATAATTAAAAACAAAAAAATAAAAAATTAAAGGTATCAATCTAAATAAAAAAAAATGTTAATTCTCTCCACAATAATCCCTATAACATCATACACGATTATCTATGTAGCAATATCGCTTTCTATCTGATGTTTCTCTATCTGAAACAAAATAAAAACAATTAAAAGCTTTTAAATATGTCAAGATAAGCAAAATCTTTGTATTTTACAGATGAAACTTGTATATGTACGGTCGATATATGGTGGTCGGAATTACACATATCAGAGGTCGGAATAAGCCACAACACGGTCGGATTTACCCCTGTGTATATAGTCATATTAAAATAATTTTTTCAGTAAGAAAAACTCAAACTTATATGCGTTTTGAATAATGAAATTTGTTGCAAGAAGCCGGATAGACTGCTTCCCGTATCTCAGTTACGGACACAGTAGTCTGCTTTAACAATGAAGATGTCGATCTCATGTCGACGACCTCAGTGGTCGGAATATGACCATGTTACCCTGATGTAAGACCTCGGCGCTGATATTTATGTTCTGGAAGTCTAGACGTTGGATTAGCCACGTAACTGAACGAATCCCCGTTACTGAGATAAAGGGTACTGGGGCTCGTATCGCTGACTGCAATTTACATATACAGTAAATATTATATGTACTATATTATTTATCGGCACATTTTATAAGCAACGAGACAATTCCCCTGTGGACTGAAGTAAAAAAATGCTCACACCCCACCCTATTGGGGCCCAATCAGAGCAGAAGGCATTATTGATAACAAATAAAAACGTACAAAACACATGAAAACAAATATATCGCCACACAAACTGTACCTCCTCATCAACTTTTCTTCTTGTGTGAGGTTAGTTAGACGTCGCCGTTTCCGTGGCTGGCAGTCCTCCTGACAATCGTCCTCCATTATGGACAGGGAAGGTATTCTAGCAGTAGATATGATAGATTTGTTGGGTAAAGTGGTGATCACAATCGTTTTAGCTGTTGTGAGAGACATGTTCAGTCCTTGTCAATTACCATTTAATATCCTTCAGTAAATTTTCCGCATGAAGCGGTGGAAATTTTTCAACTACATCTAAGTCATACTCGCAGCTCTTTCTTGTCGTCGAAATTTGTGCTTATGCTGATGTGGCCCAAACTCATTGGCGTGACGTCAAACACTTGGAAGTCTTCTGATTGGTCAATAATTGGTGTCCTATTTTCCTGGCCCTTGTTATTTATAGAATATGACAAAGTTGTTCCAAGATGTCTGATGCAACGATTTAATTGAACTAAAATCAACACAAGCTTTAAACTTTTGCTCTGCTATACATAGATTATCTTATTAAACACGCTCCAAAAATACATACCTTGTACATGTTTGAAAAATCAAGGTGTGCTCGGAGGTTCTAAATCTGGGAAGTTAACTTCTGGTCAACTGTAGGGCCGTACAGTTTTTTTTCTTATAAATGTTCTGCTGGTCAAAACAAGACCATTTTTCATGATGGTACAAAAATTGTAAACAATACAAGGGAAATAATCGAAATCTTCAATATCTGTTCTGTAAATGTTAGAATCTTTGGGCAATATTTGTGTTATATAACTCCTATTTGAGAAAGGTCTGCAGAACATTTTTGTATATGGCAATGTAACGGTAGACTACCATTGTTGGTCAGGTGGTTGGAGAGGGCAAAATGGCGGCAAGTGAACATTAGGCCAGGGGCGCCTGCAGAATTTTTTTGCGGGGGGGGGGGATAGTGGGTTGAGAGGCAAACATGTAGTGGTCAGCTATTACGTTTTATGAATGTAAGCCGAAACATGTTTAGAGGTGAAATCCGGACAAGTGCCCCTCCCCCCTGCTCCTATGCCCTATGTGCGGGCGCACATGCATTAGGCCACCTTTTGTTGGTGGTGGTCATGGGCGCCCGCAGCATAAGTCAAGGGGGGTCACGTGACCCCATCATACTGCACATATATATATAGGGGTCACGTGACCCCCCCATCATACTGCATATATATATATATATATATATATATATATATATATATATATATATATATATTCCGACAAGTTTAATCATACAAATGAAGCTGAAAATATGTCACAAGATTCTGTTCAAAACGCTAAGCAAATATTAGATTTAGTTTCAGACTGCTTACTATACTAACTCTCCCAGCGGTGACTGACTGACCCCCCTGCAAAAATCCTGACCCTGCCCCCTGCAAAAAATCCTACAGGCGCCCATAGTGGTGGTGGTGGTTGTGGGATTATAGCGACAAGAGGTGTATCCTTAAAATAGGTCTATAGCTAACATTTATGCCATCGACAGCAGATAATTGTTAGGGAAAGGTTGACAAACGTATGGACGGGAATTGCCGCCAAAATTATATACAGGTATTGTTTATTAGGATACGCTGTATGCTATATTATGCATGGTTCTGTTTGTAATTTTTTTATGTGTGCAAGACGTACAATTTGGATTGCATTGCCGATATTTAATTTATATTTTTATGCCGGATATTAGACTACTGCAATTTCACATCTTCAAAGTCCATGTGCGTATTTTCATTACATACGTCAACATTCTACATCGCATCATTCCATTTCTAAATGTAATCTTTGTCTTCTGACATTCATCTGATTACACGTGAATCACCATAACGGTAAAAAGATATATAACATCGTAAAAATATACAATCTAGCACAGTTACAAGATGTTAGCATAATTAAAGTTGGAATATTGTAAACAACGCCATCTGTTGTCATAATGGGATATTACTGGCATGACGCGGTATCTAATAAGTGTCCTTTTAAAAGTACCGTTAGAAACAATAAAGATCCACTCAGGTTAAGGGTCATATGGTCACATTTCCCTTGCCGCTACAAAACCTTGAAATGGTGGCCTATAAACTGATAGACTATATACAGAATTTGACTAAACCCTTGTACTTTCCAAGTCCTAAAAATGCATTGATGGCTAGGTGTTGGATAGTGGATAGCCGAAAACAGAACTGAAATACGGCCAAAATTAAAAAAACATACACTCTTGGACTGGCACAGAAAAAATAAAGAATAAAGCCTATGGACACTTCTAACATAAGATTTCCCCTTGTCGCTATAATCCCATAAAAATGGTGGCCTTATATTAATTTCTCCCTTTTTGCCAAAATGCGGCCGCCAGAAAACAACAATGGCGGCTTAATGTTAAATTCTCATACACACAGACCCATTTTGACATGGATTTCCAATGACTTCTAGATCGTCCCCCTACGCTACTTATGTGTTAATTAAACTTTGAGTTGTTCCTTTTGACCTTTTACAACATCAAAGCATTAAGAATATTAATGACAACAGAAGCATTGATACAGTTTATGAATTTAAGCAGGCTTACAGCAGGAAGTGTATAAAATGACAAGACGCTTGAATTTGAAAATACCTGCGGGGTGGGGGTGGAGGGGGTGGAACATTCTTGTTAAAATATGGGGCACACATCCTTTATGTCCATGTTCTAGATCTAATAAAACAAAACTGCAGTCTAATATTTTTCCTTATCGTCTACAGGAAGCACGGCTTTCAAAATGATCATATCTAAGCTGTTTGAGAAATTAATTGAGACCCAGTTAGCGTCATTACTGGAGAAAAAATTTACAAGATATTTGGATGCTTTCGAAGAGGTCGCAGATGCCAGACCCACTCTTTTACGTCTACTCGAAGACTGGAAGACTAATCTTGACTAAAACAAATAAGTAGCTGCGGTTCTGACGGATTTGTCTAAAGCTCGTGACTATCTCCCTCATGATGTTCTCACTGGAGGCTAAGGGCCTGCGATATATCAGATGGCTCAGTAAGACTCTTATCAAGTTATCTGTTAAATCATTAGCAGAAAAAGATACAGGGTGGCTTGAGTATCTAGACTGAGATTCACAAGGATCAATCCTCAGACTTGTAATTTCTTTGTTTGTGTAATGGTGCAAATATTTTTGGAATAATTTCGCAGTATATTCTGTCGTGGTCGGCGTGGTACGTAAACATTAAGTTTGACGTGTGGGTTAGACTTGATATAAATTGTTGACTTTGAGGGATGGGATTGGTTCTGTTCAGTGCACGAATTAATTTTAATTAGTACTCGCTAGGTTAATTGTTAGAGACAGATAGAGTGGAATGTTAAAGCAAGGTCAATAGCGGTAAATGACAACAGTTTAGACAAACCAGAGAAAAATGTAGGAAGTCTTGTGTCATTTGAAACACATGTCAAATATTATATTTTCTAGAATAGCTATTAATAAAGTTGGACTAGAGACGATTATTCTAACTTCGATGGAAGTGATAACATATTTGGCGGTTAAAGAAGCAATCCTGATTGGCTAAGCTAAAGTGGGGGAGGGGTCCCAGACGGAATCCACCCTTTTAAAGAAACTCTCCTAGAGAAATTAATCAGTCTAAGTTTCTGAGTCAAACCAGAATTTTGCTTCGGGAAATATGAGTATTTCTCGTTAATTTGTCTCATGACACGTGTCGGAATGTGAGGGTCACGAAAGGAGAGACATTCGACTTCACAGGAAGGTGCGAGTCTCAGATAAAGTACAAGGTTAGTCTCAACTGCATACAGTATATATTCCTTGATCTAAGTTTGTAATTATTTATTGAATTTATTCATTATAAATTCATACTCTAATTTTTCCTTGAGTTCAAAAGTTAATTACTTGCATGCATTTGGTCTCAAAATGTTATATGACTCGTGTATTATATAAATTAGTTCGGATTTAGTTATTTTGTTTGTAATAGAAATCATGTATGCTGTGAATTGATTTTTCAATGTATGGAAATATATGTCAGTAAATCGCAAATTAGCAACGTAACGTAGTTAGTGAAGTCCATTAAATCGTGTGTAATTAAGTTGTGAATTGTGAATTCTTTTCATCTGAGAATCGAGTAGTGTGTATCGACTGGCATAATTCAGCTGGTAATTTATAGCCACAGCGGGGTGTGATAGTTTATCTAAGAAGGCCAATGGTGCCACGTTCTGGTATAAAGGGAATAGCCGTTAGAAAAGACATAATTTCAAATTAATAGGATTGGGAGTTTGTATAAGGTTGCGAAATGACCATAGTTTAGTTCTGTTGAATTTCGATATACGATATCTGACGTAAAAGAGAGCGAGAATATTGTCTGATCCCAGTAGAAGAATAAACCTGACGTGCATTTAGGTTGGGTATTATATTTTTATTTGAGGAAAAAATAGCTGCATAGCTGACCGCACAGTAGAAAAAGAGCGCAGTCTACAACCAAGGGTTGATGATCCGAAGAGCTAGAGAGAGAGAGAGAGAGAGAGAGAGAGAGAGAAGGAATACCCACATACCACCAGCAGTGATTTGGAAAAGACCGGAAGCACCAGGTGATGGTGACATGCATGCAATCTGAGTTTGATCAATCAGTCGATTATATGATGAAATTTGTTCTATCAGTATAATTAAACGGCTAATCGAATTTCGCATAAATTTTGTAACTCTAAGAGGAAGTGAACCATTCAAATATCATGTTCGATTTCATTTTGTTTATGTAATAGATTAAATTGCTATAATTTACATACGGAGGCTCGTGCTCTTCTGTTCGGTATCTCTGCTCAGATCTCCGTTATTTCATCCCATACTTTCAGATTATATTTTATTGTTTACTCGATCCGGGCAATAACACCGTGGTCGATCATCTCCTAAATGACGACAATCAACACCTATAAGGAGTGGGAGAGATCACACATCACCACCTCCTCGTGACGGTTGGAATTAATTATACTTTTTATTTTATTAAATATGGTTCTCTATATAACAATTCTGATGACAACACTGTCATTTTGCTCGGACCGCTCCGGTGCCTAGTGGTTAGAGCGTCCGTCTCGGATGCAGGCGGTCGCGGGTTATAACCCCGGCCGAGTCATGCAAAAGTCTTATAAAAACGTTTCCAACAGCTGCCTAGATAGACACACAACATTAAGAGGTTAGTATTAGAACTGGTCGGTCTGGTGTCAGGATAATGTGACTGGGTTGTACATCATGCTGCATGTCTGCGACCTGATGCCCCAGTGCTAGACATCACTATAAACTGCCACACTGGAGACATCGTAGCGATATGACTGAAAATTGTTAATGCTACGTTTAAAATCAAAATCACACACACACACACACACACACACATTTTCCTCACCGGACTTTGACATTCTGACACACTTGCCAAAGACTCTAATGTTCTGATTGACTGGTTCACTGCAAACGAAATATGCAAGCCAACCGTGACAAACCTCAAGCGCTAGTATTCAGTATCAAACGCGGCACATAACACAGTAATCATGTCATTAACTGCCAATAAACTGTCAAGCCGATAAGAACTGATGTTGACTATCAACTGCAATTCGATTAGCTGGTAAAAATCTTTGTGGGAAAACTTCAAGGCAACTATCTTAAAACGCAGTCAAAATTTAACAATACTCAACAAAAAAAATATTTGAAATAATATATATATATATATATATATATATATATATATATATATATATATATATATATATATATATATATAGACAGACACACATACACACACACACACACACACACACACTTTCAACGTCTGGCATCTCTGAAGTGATTAGAACACTACTGAACTTGAAACAAAAACAAGAGCTTGCTCTGAGATTTGTATATGATGATTACATTTTAAGTACAATAAATACAAGTTTAGATATTTTCTGTATTCAGATATAGGTATCCCACGAATTAAAACCTGAACATATGACCAAAAAATATTTTAGATTTGCAGCTGCCATTCTATGTTACAAGTTACTGATTACCTTTTTAGCAGGGGTCGGCAACCTATGGCACGCGTGCCATAAGGTTGCGCGTCGAGAGGTTTTGTGTGGCTCGCGAAGGGCAGCCAAATATCTCGATTTTAACAGTGTTACTCTTTTAGTGGTACGCTATGTAAAATATGTTGCTGACCCCTGCATTAGAGGGTTAGATCATGTATTTTATCTTGGAATGGTTAAAGACTAAAGATAATGTCTACCAAAAATACACGCCCATCCCCACCCCCGCGCTGTTTGTTTTTACTGTCTTTGTCTTTGTCTGGTTTATCATCAAGTGTCCCATTGTTACCGCCTTTTTTACAAGCAAGACTTAATTTGCATGATCTTTTGGTCCTATACTGATGTTTCTCCTCTTAGTATAGTTCAAATGAAATTTTTTTTATAATTCAAGTTATCTAAACTTTTAGTTTTAAATAAGAACAACGGAAAAATACATTTCTAGCACCCTTCAGGTTTTGAACCATTCTTTTGTAGTTTTACGAATACGAAGTTACTGCCTGTTAAAAGTTCTCCATGACCGAAACAGTAGATTGATCACCAAGGGATTAACTATATACCATTGAGGTTTGAGGCTGGGTGTTTGTTATTTGTGGGATTGTTTTTATTTCTGCTCTCAGTTAGCTTGAAATAATAATTTTGCTCGTTTTTTATATGCTGTATTTAGATGGAAAAATATCTTGAGGTAAAAAAAAAATCCTGGTTCGGAAGAAAATCACAGCCCCTTACCCACCGACCCCCGCAAAATTAAATGGTTGGTCCATAATATCATGTACCAGGGTCGATTACACTATATATCTTAGCCACAGGCGCTCCAGTCGTCAATATATTAATAGAACAGTTTATCATTTTCCTTTTCATTATCTGTTAACTGCTGAATAGTTAATTCGGTGGTCAAGGAAAGTGTTGACTGCGCTATTAATATATCTAATATACGGTCTATGAGGTTGCGATCTTAGCACAGAGAATCTTTCTCTTACATTGTATTTGATTTCATCCGGGTACCCTGGGTTGCTACCCAGTATGTTTGTCGGTTGTGGGAAAACCGTAACTAAGTGCGTGAACTTGCCGTCCAGTCCATTTGAAGATTGTAATTTGTTACGACTCTATGGTCATAAACTAGGTAACAGAAAGAAGCAAACCCAACATATTTTGTACAGCTTAACAAATAATGTAATTAGCAAAGTTATAATTGAAAATTTAAGAGGAACTTACAGTATTATAAAGCGAATCCAAAATAATCCTGTAAAGTTCTGTAAAAGCAAATAAAAAATTCCGCATAAATTTCAGAACCGGATTTGTAATTGTATTCTTCCGCCAAGAATCACGACATTGTAAAAATGGCGTTCTCCAGAACAATTCACAGTAGTTCCAGAATAAATCATAGTCCAACGAGCACTTTCTATTTCCCCTGAATAATCATAACAAATGTTTTTCCTCTCAAGTAATGTTCAAATTCGACATAAAATACGTCTGCAGACTGGATGTTACAACAAAACCCCAAGAAATAATGCCTGTTATGCTATTAAGAGACAAAGGAGCTTCTGAGAGTATTTTATTGTCAAGTACTTTGCCTTTTTTCCGACTCTTCTTTTAGTGAAAGTGTTCCTATTCAGCAATTAGAGTGTGTATTTTTCAATGTTCCTCTCAATTTTGTTAATTTGTCATCAGACTTAATTTCAGGACCAGTGATCATCGGAGCCGTGACCTCTTTGTCAATTGAAGGTGTTAATTTCTTTACTAGGCAATGACCTAGCTTGAGGTAGTGGTTAATCCATAAGCCTTGTATGGCTCAAAGAGTTGAAGTTGAAATCCCTGGTTTATATCCAGCTTGCTACTGGAGATATGGCTCATTGGCTGTGTCTCATTTGTCTTGTAGTTGCAAGCTTAGAAAGAAAACAGTGATTGACATCAAAACAAAATCAGACAATGCAGTATCATATTATTTTTTATTTTGAGAATTAAGTTGATCAGTGTGTTATTCACTTAGCAGAACAAAATTAATTTAGCTAGTCAGCCTTTTAATGAGGTCACTTTTACTAGAAGTTTTGATCTATCATGAGATTTGATCACAGTGATACTCTTATGGCTACTTATTCTCTTCTTTCTAATCAGGATGATTAAAGACAATCACTAGTTGTCTCTCCTGAAATCTCCTGTCTATTTCAGATGGCTATTAGCGAAACTGGAGCCACACAAGTACCAACATGTTATTTTGTGAAATATGTGGTCCTTATACGGCAATGAATACCACCGGAGGTACCCGCTGATGATGAGTGGTCAGTAATCTATCAACTTGTTGTTCCTGAGTCATATCGATAGAAACTTCTTAGTCTAGCCCATGAAACTCCCCTGTCTGGTCATTTAGGAGTCAGTAAGATTTATTGGAAGATCTTAAACCATCTTTATTGGCCGAAAATTAAAAGCGATGTTTTTCCTTCTAAATACTCTAGATCTTGTCATATTTGTCGGCTGGTACGAAAACCGTAGCAGAAGATACCTAAGGCTCATCTGCAACCTATTCCTGCACTTGACGAATCATTTAGTAGACTAATTGTAGACTGTGGTTGCCATTTACCTAATACTAATTTAGGCAACCAATACTTTCCAGAATCTACTCCTTTGAAGAATATTAAAACCTAGATCATAGTTAAACATTTGGTAAATTTTTTCGCACATTTTTTTCCATCACAGAAATACGGAAAAGATTTGGACAAACGTGTTCATTTGTTTTAGTTTCTTTCTAGGGAATCCGTTCGATATTCTTGTCATATTAGGTATTATGGGCCTTATAAAGTTAGAAAGAAAATAATTGACTTAAATTGTATTAATACACTTGGGTAGCAAAATAGGAACACTTTTGTCATGTTAACATGTTATAGGCATATGTTGACAGAGATAGCCATGTAAATTTGTAAATTAATTTAGTAGTATCTGTTCCACACACTGAGGATTTAAACAATCATTTGCAATCGGACTGTAGTGACTTTGGCGTCACCAATTCTCGCAGTTTGAAAATATTGTACAAACTGAACAAGAAACTTTCGTATCTAATGCAACAAGATAAAAGAAGTAATAGAAAATAGTGAGAAGCAACAAGCTTTGTAACATTCAACAAGTAATATATTTCTCTTGAATTTAAAAAGGAACTTACAGTGTTGCGAATTAAATCCCAAATAATTCTCGAATTACAGACACATGTCCTAATGATTAAGGTTATGAATAAACTGTAGTGGAAATCCAAATTAAATCCAGCGCTGGAAGTGTTGATGTGCCTGTGGTGGCCCGTAAAGTGTTGATGTGCCTGAGTCTTTCGTTAGTTCGCAATAATGAAATCCAAGAATATATCCTTATCTGAAATTTCACAATCAATTCAAGTCTCTATTTCCAAGAACGTTATTTATATGAGCACTTTGTATTTTCAGTTAATAAATAATTTGAATCAATAAAATTGCAGCACAAATTAATCACTTTACACAATAATAATAAAATTGATTCTGCTCAGATCTTAAAGCACGAATGAATAATTCCTAGGAAATAAAGATTATATAGTCCTTTACTTGACCTCAAGTCTCAAATAGCATTTTCTATATAAAAAAAATATTAATTAATGGAAAATAACCTTCTATAACGTTTCTGATATTTACAAAATAAACTTTTATAATTAGAATAAAAAATGTGATAAACACAATGTCCTTGACTCAGGCCAAGTAAATAATACTAACCGTTAAGCCATACTCATAGGAAGCCATTTGGTATGTGGTAGCTGTTTACAGAATTTTTTTTAAAAAAATCAATGATTCAGATCAAGTAGAAAATGGACTTGATTTTGGATAAGGTCAAGTCCAACATACAATTTTACATAGCATAGAATGAAAATAAAATAAGAACTAACAAACAATGCAAATTAAATATACATCACAAAGAGAAATAAAACAGCTATTAAGAGATTATGAACACTTCTTCCCAGATGTTCCAAGACGTACAAATAAAATCTACGATGACGTTGAAATTATAGATTCTACACCAGTAACACAACATCCATACAGAATGAATCCTTTCAAACAAGACTGTCTGAAGAAAGAAGTTCCATATTTGGTAGGGAATAACTTAATCAAACCAAGTAAAAGTAATTTGAGTTCCCCATGTATTTTATCGCTGAAATCAGATAGTACTTTCCGTAGTGTACTGATTAGAGAAACGAAAACAGTGTCACCAAGACAGATTCATTTCCAATACCCAGAATCGATGACTACATTGACAGAAATGCTAATTATGTCACATAGTTTGACCTCTTGAAGGGATTCTGGCAAATTCCACTTACGGAAAGAGCAAAGGAAATTTCAGCATTCGTGACTCCAGAAGGACTTTACCACTACAAAGTTATGCCGTTCAGGATGAAAGGTTCCCCCATTACTTTCTAACACTTGATGAACATGATTATATATATAGAATAGGAAATTGTGGCGCTTACATCGATGGCGTCATCGTTTACATCGACACCTGGAAAGACCACTTGGAAACCATCAAGAAGTTCTTCAATCTGCTCAATAAAGCAAATTTGACAATCAATTTAAGTAAATGTGACTTAGGAGTCACGTTCTGTTGACATATGCTATTACCATACTTGCTAATTTTACCAGCAATCAGACGAAGTCATATCTTCGCTTTGAGAGACTGAGCAGTGTGGCTGAAGAGCATATGGATTTGATTCACTTTCAGATTTTTTAAAGATGCATTCCACTGGCCAATTCATAGGTCACCAGAACATGACCCCTAAGCGGTCGCTGTCAGATCTTAACATAGGAATCTGGAGATCTGATTTTATTCAGATTCTTGTGTTATGAACAGTATTTTCATAATAATAGCTTTTGTAAGGGGAATTGCAGCGCTGTAACATTCATTTAAAGGACATTTGGATTAATATCTGTATTGGAATTACAGTCAATTAATTTAAAGACATTTGGATTTATAATACAGTGATTATTTTGTATTGTTGGTGCATAAGTCTATTACAGTTATAATTCGAAATAACTTTGGAACGTATTCACATTACTTGGAACTATTGGAATTGACAGAAGTTTTAGTATATTACGAATTCATTCACCATACTGTTAGTTATTTTCAGTTCTTTCACCTTATCTTTTAGGAAAATAAACCAATATTTAAAATTATAGAAAATTTGTTGGCTATCGCTCTTTCTTGTCACTTGGTTTAAAAACCCTAGAGTCGTAACAACAGAGAGAGAGAGAGAGAGAGAGTATGTGTGTGTGTGTGTGTGTGTGTGTGTGTGTGTGTGTGTGTGTGTGATCAGAGTTCACATTTGAATCGACTTGTAATGATGTGTTTAAACACCAGCTGATGTCCTTAGGACAGTTCGAAAAAGGTACACAAGTCATGCTTGAGTCATTATTTCAACCACTGTACTTAGCTCCCTTACAAAGTCAGAAACCATTGCAATTGCGTTGTTACTTTAGTAAGTTAAATCTTAATCTCTTCATTTATTTTAATCGAATATATTATTAAATTCTTAATACGTCAACCTTACATTTTCTTTTCCTTCATCCAAAGGTTAAATAAGCGACATATAGAAACGCTGAATGACATTTCTACACTGACATGTAAAATTACATTCATAGAAACTTATGCACACACACGCCCTTACATCACTTTATTTTCCTTTAGAACATTTCTGGTCGTAGAATTGACACCGATGCGCAATTCTGCATATCCTAAGAACGACTGTGGAGGGAATCTTTCTTCCCTAAGATGTGTCCCTTGATGATATTCCAGGTGAGAAGACCATGGATTTTTAAAAGAGCGCCGTTTATACTTTTTTAATGGCTTTGTATTTTCAGGGTGTTGTTCAACCTTTCATTTGCATTTATATTTATTTTGCATGCCTTTTATATACCTCAACTTACTTGGCAATATATAGTCAGGACTGAGCAAATGTACCGTTAAATCAGGGGTGGGCAAAACACGGCCCGCGTGCCTGATCCGGCCAGTGACGTAGTCTTATCCGTTAATTTACATTATTTGATGTGACTTTAAAATTCACATATCCGGCCCGCGTCCAGGAGGAAGTTTCCCATGCTTGCCTTTAATCATATACATATATTTTGTTAATTTTGTGTTTTATTATTTTTTTTAAATAAGGACTGGTAATGATAAAAACGGCTTTAGAATGACTCACATAGACAGTGTCGTCACGGGGGGGGGGTGCGGAGGGTGCGGACTACACCAGGTGACACCATCAAAGGGGGTGACACCAAAATGACTGTCTATAAAATTTTTGAATTTTTGTGCAGGAAGGAGGTCGGGGGGGGGGGGGCACCATGAGTTACCGCACATGACTGTCAATATAAGTTTTGAATTTTTGTGCAGGAAGGAGGTCCATGGGGGTGATACCATGCGTTACTGCACTGGGTGACACCAACCCTAGTGACGCCATTGCACATAGAGGATTAGTGATCAATTTCTTCTTTTTTTTCACTCGTACAAAGATAACGATGATGATGCTGGTAATAGTGACATGGAATTTCTAAAAGATTCAACTTTCGACTCTCACTTTCCATATTAATGAACTCCCTAAGGTTTGACTGTAAACCTGATCACTGTTTGACAACCATGTAATTCAATTTGCCATTTAAATAAAGTTTCGAGCTTCGGATGTTTTTTTTATTATTTTCTTTTCTTTTCAAACCTGTGCCGAAATTAAATGCATTCCCCGCAGGGGCAAAGGATTCCATGCAGTTTTTGTAGATTAGAGAACGTGTATTTTTGGGTTTTGTGAGTGTGATTTAAATGCAATGTATTGCAAAACGATTGTGTTACAGCGCAGATCCATTTAATTACTTTGTCGTGTACTAGTTATTTTGAAGTAAAGTACAGATGAAGTGTAACATCATGCATTCCATGTAGCTTCAGCTAATCATAAAGTGCAGCGTGTATTCAAATGTGTATCGTATGCCGATCGTAGTGCGAAAACGAGGACACGTTGAAAACGAAGCTCTTATCTATATGCATGTACGTTAGGTTCAAATTTTATTATAATATTTGTTTTTAAATATAGCCATTGTTTTTATTTTTTAAAAGAAACAGCTACAGATATAATGTAAGCTGCTTCTAGGAAATACTTATAGTTCTTGATAGAAAGTTTTCAAGACATAAATATTTCTTTCACAAAATATTTATTCTTTCAAATACATATGACATAAACTGCTTGGTCTTAACTCATGTTTTCTAAACTTTTGCCTTGCCTTACCATTCTTCTTTTGAGATATCTACTTTGCATGATGTTTCGTTTTCCGCAAAAGTCCTAAATGTCTTTTTACGCGCGCGCGTAACGAGGATAATTAGATTTTGCTTGACGTTGCTGAGGAACAGTTAGAAGTTGGCTACATTTTTGTGCTAGGAATTAACTTCAGTCTGACACATGATTAGCATCCTTCGCTTGGTATTCTCATTATAGTATTCGATTTTAATCTTGAACTAATGTTTCAATTTTTATATTGCAAGCGATTGTTCAGACAGGGTCAGATCCTTCTATTAAATCTTCACAAATATTGCCGATATTTAGCCAGGATGTTTATGGGGGTGGTGTGGTGTTGTTACCTCTTATACCTATGTTTCTGCATAACGCACCCCATTATAAGCGAGGTAATCCTGAAAACAGATATTACTACTTCCAGAATCCAGACGGGAGCGTTTTTCTCTGGAAACTGAGATGCTATATAGGGAGGAAGAAATTATTCTGCTGCCATACAAACTGACATTTTTTAAATATCAGCAGAAACTTCTGTTCCAGAAAACACAAAATATACACCACTTATCCTTTTTTATCCTAAAATTGGAGATTTGTATAGAAAAGATCCATCCAAGGACCCGTATCCAAGGACCCGTAAGCCTCTAATTTCTGAATATTAAAAGGTACCTTAGTTGATAGAGTTTCGAAACTAGTAATCCGAGAGTCGCGGGTTTGTTACCCTCCAGGGTAGGTTGCCTCGGTGTATTCTTTAAAAAAAGGGCACTTAGTTCCTATTTCCTGATCAAGATAGAGCCAATAATGTGTTTAAAATGCAGGTAAAACCAACAAAAAAGACGAACAAAGAAAAAAATACTTTCAGTTCCTTTCAAATGGCATCCAACTGCGAGTAAACAGTTTAAAGTTATTCATATTGTGATTCGACAACAATTTTAAAAAAATCAAGGGCGAATAACTCTTCTCAATCCTAGAATAAAGACTACGGAAGTTAGCGTTAGCCATCCAATTAGGAGCTACTTCGTTGAGATTAGTGAACAAAATGAAATTACACGGCGTCATTTTTGAGAATTTACAGTTTAAGTCACATATCTTTTGTCAAAACTTTTGAAATGGTTCGTTAGATATGACGTCAATTAATAATTAAGACTGGGCAAATAGAGTTATCGGATATTTAAAACATTGCGTCTGCAATAGCCGTATAATGAGTGTCCAAAGGTAGGTTGGGGGGACTTGGTGTAAGCCATCAAATTCTTCTTTGCCCCCTCCCCCTTTATTTTTTGTTATTTTTATTTCATTTTATAATTTTTGGGATGAAGTCATATTCCTGTTTTACATATTTGTAAACGTACGCTTTACCTTGTAAATGACACAAATTTGTCACAATGAACCAATTTCTTCGGTCAGGAAGATTGGTCGCTTTGAGATGGAATAGGACATCTCATATCCGATTGCACAGTTTCCTGGTACCCTTATGTAAACCTCTTGAGTCAAACCAGTGAATTAAAACATTATATCTATCTATCTATCTATCTATCTATCTATCTATCTATATATATATATATATATATATATATATATATATATATATATATATATATATATATATATATATATATATATACACAAAGCTTGTTGATAAAGTTTTAGCGTGTTGAGTTTCGACATTCACATCATCAAATTAACACCATATGCTTTATTGTCGAGTAGACCCGCTGTGAGGTGTTTATGTGCTGCAGAATTACTTAAGTATGTATGTACATGTTGATTGGGGTTAGCCAAATAAATCTTAGCTATGTAATCTAATTACCTCGGACACTTAATGATACTTTGAACTTATCGATTAGTTAAAACTAAATGAAGTGCATGGTCATCTATTTCATACAGTAACTTCATTTCATCGCTACTAGTAAATAATTAAGTAGCGTGTGCTATGTGATACATAACGGCTGCATTGTTGGATCTTCATTAGAATTCGTTGTAATGAAATCACGGCCACAACACAAGAAAGACTGGTTTTATATCTATGAAAACTGCGTGGATTTGGATGAATTGTTTGCACCTTTATATCAAGTAGCGAATGTGGTCTCAAATTTACGTTTGCCGATAGAGGGCGACAGATTTACAATGCAAAGCAACTAAAA
>JAECUM010036267.1:0-13041 GCA_016617855.1 Megalonaias nervosa
AGAAAGTAATCCATATAAAAATATGACGAATCAGATACTAGTTGTGGATTTTCCAGACTAAAGACGTGGATATGTTCATTGGTCAACTCTGTGAGAGAAAGAACTATGGTAATGGAAATAACTTTATCTTTACCTATGCATATTGGTTGTTTCAAACAAATAGAGCTTTAAATTCAGGGAGAAAGATGAAAAGATGAACCAATAATAAACAATGA
Source organism: Megalonaias nervosa (assembly GCA_016617855.1). Taxonomy (NCBI): domain Eukaryota; kingdom Metazoa; phylum Mollusca; class Bivalvia; order Unionida; family Unionidae; genus Megalonaias; species Megalonaias nervosa. Next base: position 216 of record JAECUM010036267.1, read on the forward strand.
CATATACCTAAACGTTCTAACATATTAGATGCAGGTAAACATATAGATAGATAACGATTATGCAGCAACATTTTGTACAAGGAAGTGTAGAGTTGATCATAGGTTTTGGGAATGAACATTTGGAAGGTGTTAACACACCTTGAGATTACGCCGATACAAAAGCACAAAAAACTTCCAAATTCTTAGCACTTCTCATGCAAGTAAACCATAAGGAAAAGAAGACTTTAAATGTTCAGGATTAATTACCAAGACATCAGTTACTCTCTCAAATGACATGCAGGCCAAACAACAAGTTAGATCGGAAGAAATCATGAAACCTCTATAAATATTATCTGTGAATTAGAGAGGAATAACTTTGAACAAGCCAGTAGAAAGACGATAGACATTAGAAAAAAAAAAAATGTTAGTGTGAGTGAAATGACTATCAGTCACTTATTTATATTATAAAATAAAACGTGTAAAAAAAATAGGATTTAGTAACTGTCAATACCATGTATCAGCTGTGATGTTACAATCATTTCCTTAAACTAATGGTATGGCGACCGTTCAAATGACCTAGTGGTTAGAGCGCCAGCCTCTGATTAGGGAGGTCGGGGTTCGGACCACGGTCGAGTCATGGCCAAGACTTATAAAACTGGTACTAGCAGCTGCCTCATTAGGCGCTCAGCATTAAGAGGTTAGTGTTAGGACTTGCCGGACTGGTGCCAGGATAATGTGACTGGGTGGGGCATGATCCCACATGTCTGCGGCATTGTGCCCCACTGCTAAACATCATTATAAACTGTCACACTGCAGACGTGGTAGCAATATGACTGAAAAAATATTAAAGCTACGTTAAAAAGCCTAAACATACACACGAATTGTGGGGCAGACGAAGCCATGGTCCAATGTTAAGGAAAAGCAAAGTAAAACTAGCCTTTAATAAACGAACAAATTGGAAGAATATTTTATATAACGACAGTTAAACAGAGTGTAAAATTTTAAATAGGAATAAGGATAAAATGAAAACATATTAGCTGAAAAATGTCAGCGAAATAATTACACAGCTAGATGATAAACATACATCTGGAATTGAATTAAACGCAGACATGGGACTAAAGGCTCTTGAATTTAATATTAGTAAAAATGTTGAATGATTATAATACAATTTTCAACAAATTCGATGCATATAATGAAAAACTGTCTGGTATTATATTGTTATTTCAATTTCATAATACAATTTAAAGGCCTTATACAGGGACATTCGATACCGGTCCAAATTTATATGAAATATATGAATGATATTTTAGTCTGACAGTATACGGTTTCATGGATAAATTTTCTTTTAAATCAACACAAACTGCGTGCTAGTTTTGGTTTTGGGTATGCCCGATTACATTTTGCACAAGTACGTCCGTTAATCTATTGGCAGTAACATCACAAAAGTCTGCCGTATATAGTCATTCAGTTAGTTAGTTAGTTAAAACTGAAATATTAAACAAACAAAATCGCATTGAGTATTATATTTTACTCAGATTAGTTGCAGTAATCAATCACCTTCTTACACCGTGAATGTGAAATGAGACAAAATAAGGAACTATAATGCCATACAATTAAAGGCATACATAATACGGTATATTTGACAATTGTCTTAATGGCAAAATATCGTTTTTTTGGTATTTATATACATCGATGATTGTACACAAATATGCATCCAATGAGTTGATAGCAACATCAGATATATTAATGGTGGAGCGAATCCTAATGATGGAGAATTCTTAGGAGCTTACATTTTGCTAGATTTCTTTGCCTCTCACGAAAGTATTCAAAGCAAATAAAACATAGTAGGGAACTTGCAGACATGCAGGCAAATAAGACAAATAAACCAGATAAAATATTGAGCTATATGGAAAAAGCAAGGTCACCAAATTACTTGAATGGAAGGTAAAGAGAGTGAATTTTAGTTCCGGAGTATTTACAAAATTTGGACTCTTTCTTTATTCTTACTGATTCTAAATGTAGAGTATCTTTATGGTTTGACTCGAAACTTCTAATAATTAGACAGTGGCTGAGCAAAGGTGTTGCTTTTGTATTGTCTGCTTATCTTCGGCCTTTGTTAACGTTTGCTAAATAGGATGGTGATACACGGAAAAAAAATCACTTTTCATAGGAGTTGGGTCACAGCATTCGAAGTATCCTATACAAGTAAAATGTACAGGTCTATGGAGAAACAAATAACTCCGCCGTAAGAGGTAATTGAACTTTAAATTAAATGCAAGAATGTCTATGATTCATATGATTATGAATTTATTCTGAAGGATTTAAAAAAAAAAAAAACATCCGCATTTTTGGTTGAAAATATGGACTTACCTACGTCTTTGACAGCAAATACAAAAAAAAAACAGTGTAAAGCTAAGGCATTTAAGATCAGAAGTTATTATTTTACGCAACACCAGTAAAGAACAGTCCATGTATTGTATAAATTCTGATCTCTCTGGATAATTTTTGAGGAATGTCTAAAGTGCCCTAGTTTTGTTGCACATGGCTTAAAATTAAGGATAAACTATAAAAAACTATTTGAAACAAATCGGGCATAACCATAATGAAGCTGGAGAACATTTGTTTGATTTGCGAGATTGTTAGAGCTGAAAGTAACTGACTAAACTACTAACTATATATATATATATATATATATATATATATATATATATATATATATATATATATATATATATATATATATATATATACAAATTCAAATGTAGATATGTTTTTGTTAACCGTCTGATGTATGATGATTAATTATGGCGATTTAAAAATAGTGACTTATGCTTACTGAGTGAAGCACACACAAATCGGCGGCAATGGGGAAACGGTCATATTACATTTATACCGTATCCTCTTTGTTATAAATGAGTCTTGTGAAGAAGCGACCTATTTTTCGGAGACTATCTACGAAAATCTCACATTTTTGAAGTAAATAAATGCTAACAGCAAGAATGCTTCAGATGCTCAAGATTCATTCACCACGAAATTGATTTATATACCAAGCACTGCGTAAGCTTTACAACAACCCGAGTGATCAAAAATGCGTTGAAAAACGTACTGGATGACATTTAAAAACCCAGTGACGCATGGAAAATTTGGATGGAATATAGTTCATTAAATAAAGAGTTTAATACAACAACACGTGTCATGAGAACGATGTTAGACGTAGAATAATTAAAAATATGTATGTCATCAAAATAGAACCATGGAGGAAACCAAGACCATACTAATTTGAAAACGGATATCAGCAGGGTTTAGATAAAATGTATTTGGGATTAAGTTGATACATATACAGCTAAATCAGAACTATATAAATATTCCACTACACTAAATGCATATATCAGATCAAAGTTTCTTTCCCTTGATGATATTGTGATAAATAAACTTTCCATAAAATCGATGTAAATGGTGACGAACGGAGAACCATATCACTGCACGGTAGATTAAGGGAGCACGCATTTGTCCTTATGTTTTTATATAGTTTAGATGCATAGCTTTTACTATGGTATTGTACTAATCCAGAAACCAGTGAAAATACTAGACAACCTGTAAGCATCTAAACCCAAGCCATCATTCTACTTTACAACCAGAAACAAAATTCTAATGTGTATTGACTAAGGTGTGGTTTAGTCTATTGTATGTATATAGCAATTGTTTCTGATTGTTACGTACATGTAATATAATATACTTTTGTGTTAGTTTTAAATGTCTTTTTGATTTTATTTTTACTTCATTACATATTATTGTAATGATAACTTTCACTGGATATGACATTTTTCCTGAACATTCAGTTCAGTTCTGTTTTGACCTGGTAAATAACTAGTATTTGTACATTGTAGTTTTATCTGACCTAGTTCCGGACCTTGAATCAGAACTGGTAAACAACTTTTTTATTTCTTTCCTAGAGAGAAAATCATTGGTCGTAATCAAGGTCATACTTGTCTTGCGTGTCAGTTCTATGTATATAAAAAAAAAAAAAAAATTATATTCACTCTTATATTAAGATTCATTCTGTACAATCGATTTCTTCCATGGCGGACGTGATAATTGACATATGATGTTACTACGACTCTTGAAAGTAAGTGATCACGTGACCCTATCACGAGGTCCGTTCTGCGTTGTAAGTGGAGTTAAAGTGACGTATCATAGTGTTTTTTTCTAGTCGGTCGTAATTCATACCTTCGGGTTCAAAGGTATAATTTTGTTGTTACTAGATTGAATTGAGTTTTTATTTTTTAAAAAAAAAAAAATATTTTCGCTAGAGACGTTATCTAGTCTTCATCAGAATTCTTGGATAAAGACATGTATTGGAAATTATTCTGAATTCTAAAGCCAGTATATTACTTTACTGATTCAACAAAGAACTGTTGACATGACAACACAAAACGGGTTATAGAAGATGTCGCCGCCTTTAATCTTGGAACTTCATCGCGATTCGGACTTTGATTCATGTAGAACTTTTTAGTGATAGGATTTCTTTTTTTAATTATTCGATTAATGGTTGGATTTGATTTATAAACCGTAAGTCCTTTTCATATATTTACCTTGATTTCTAGGGAAATAAATTATTTTGTTAAATTTTGCAAAGCTTCTTTTCTTTGTTACTTTTGCCTAGACACGTAACACTTATCAGTCCTGATATAGGATGATGGAGACAAATAATTCAGCTTAAAATATTACTGAAATAATGCTCTTTCTGGATGCTGCACAATCCACGTAATGTTTTGACACACGTGATCATATTCGATCCAATTCACTTTATACGGACGAAGATATCACCTTTTAACGTGACAAAATTTGTTATATCATCAATGGGTTTGACACTAAATCGTCCTTATTTCATTATGTGGATAAGGATGTATGACGCAATCAATGTTAAACTGCCATTGAGTCACTCGTTTGGGATCTTTGTGCAAATCTTGTGACTCCCATACCAAACCATGATGTTAGTGTATCTTACCAACCCCGAATGATAACCCTAAAGATGCTTTTGACGTATATATACTCTTTATTCCCATATTTAGCCAACACAAACTTATGAAAGGTGAAATGTTGTTTTTGCCCATTGTGATAGCCATCCGTCATATCTGCCCTGCTCGGAACTTCTTGTTAAAGTTTATCATATGTTCATTTATGTTTTTTCATATGTTATAAAATATGTATGACTATGTACTTCATATGATCTATAATACAACGTTGCATATTAAGAGTACTTTACGGTGTTATACGAAATTTATGTTCTATTATTTACCAAACATGACCCTTGCCTTTTTGTACTTAATTTGGACTTGCATAACTCCTTTTATCCGTATGGTTATATTGGCACACCTGACCAGAATTGGTTTACTTAGATACCGAAGGCGCAAAACAAGAATGGCCCAGGATAAAAGGTGAGTCGTGGCAAACAAAGATTCGAAGTTTACCCAGAAGGGTTAATCTCAGTTATGCAGGACTGTACAAATATCTACAGCTGGCTCTATATTCATTGTTTAAGTGTCAGCTCACAGGGACTATTCCTTCTCTGGGAACATTTTGAACTTTCCCGTCAGAGATCCTCAACACCAAAGTCAATGAACCATCGCATTACTTCAGTCATACTTACATATATAGGTACATAAAATGTCAGAGATAAATTGAACAATTTGTCCAGTCTCAATTACAGAGTTATCAGCATATATGTGATAAAATGATTATTATCAAATAGCCCATACACATTCTCCTTATTCTGAGGGCGGTAGTGGCTTTCAAAACTTAGCTACTTTTTGTATCATAAATGGTGTTGAAGATATACCGGCTTTATGTCGTCACGGAAATAAGGATGTATGTAGGATTGAATGTTCAATTGCCTTTCGATCCATAATATGCGATCTAACTTGAAATTTTCCTGTGACTTCAATACCAAGCCATAGTTGTTATTTTTCATACCATTCCTTAATGCTAACCGTAAATATGATTTTGACATAAATATCCTCTGAATCCAATTCCTGTTCAATCGAAGCTGGCCGTTAAGTAAACTTTACTCCATACAGCCAACCATTGCTCATAACAAAACCTCCTTAAAATTACTTTATAACGCTAAACATATTTTCATTTATGTTCTTTTGATATACGAAAAAGTAATGATGTGTACTTGTTAGAATACAACATTGCATATTAATTCCGCTTCTAGTTGTCATACATCATGTTAGTGCTATTAGTAAGCAGACGCTATCCTTGTCATTCGTTTCTAATTTAGGATTTCCATAAGCCATTTTCATCTGACAACAAATATTGGTACACCAGAAATAGTAAACTTTTAACTACATACCTAATGTGACGAAGAATAGCCAAGGATATAATATGAGACGCAAAAAACAAAACTTAAAACGAAGACCAGAAATGTAAACCTCTGTTATGCAGGACTGTAAACATATCCAAACCTGGCTTTGTATTCATCGTTTAATTATCTTCTCACAGGGACTAGACCTTGCATGTAAGTAGTTAAAGCATCACCATCATAAAGCCTATACATAAAGGCATAATAACCATCACGATATTTCAGATATAATTATCTAAATACGTATATTCAGTATGTGGGAGAAATTGTACAGAAACTCGTTAACGATATTCTATATAATTTTCAGAAAATATTTATTTCGTATCACCCATATTTATACCGGTAGACATATACTAAACAATACTTTGTACATGTATAAGTAGAAGCACACAATTATACACATATGCATATACATGCATAAGCATACATGCGTATATACATACATACATGCATACATATATACATACATACATACATGCATACATATACGCATGAAATATGAATTCAACCAGTTATTCATCGATACATATACATATTCATCTATCCGTACGTACATACACACAGATCCATCCATCCATACATACATACATACAGATATAAATACATGCATACATATATGCATCCATGCATCCATACATGAATTCGTTCATTCATCAATACATCCACCCGTCCATCCTTCCATCCATCCACACACACACACACACACACACACACACACACACATATATATATATATATATATATATATATATACACATGCATACATACATACATTCTTACACATACATGCATAATCATACATGTATACATATATGCATACATACATGTATACATACATGTATACATACATACATACATACATACATACATACATACATACATACATACATACATACATACATATATACATATATGCGCGCATGCATGCAAATTTGAATTCATCCAGTCATTCATCCATACATATACCTATTTATCTATCCGAACGTACATTCACACACATTAATCCATTGATACATACATACATACAGTTATAAATACATACATACGTATATGCATGCATGCATGCATTTATGAATTCATTCATTCATTCATCAATACATCCACCCGTCCATCCATCCATCCATACATATATACATACATGCATACATACAGATATTCTTACATATATACATACATACATTTATACATGCAAACATAAATAACGCATGCATGAATACGTGAATTCATCTATTCATTCATCCATACATCCACCCTCCATCGATCCATCCATCCATCAATCTTTGCATGCATACATACATACATACATACATACATCCATACATACATACATACACACATACATACATACATACATACGTACGTACAAATATATTTACGGGGCAAATACGATCGTTAGATGCAAATGTTGCAGGAGTAATCTGTGTTTTTAAATGAGCAGGTGGCTAAACCACCCAGAACGAACAATCGTCGGAAATTTCAATATTCCCAGAAAGATAGTTTCTAGTATTGTATAACATTTGTGCCAGTAAAGACGGTAATTGACTACTAATGCGTTTTCCTGTAGGCAATTGTATTATGCGATTGTATTATTAATAGGCGAACTATTATGAACTCTCTATGTTACCAAAGTCACAACTCTATAGTCTTAAAATAAGCAAAAGAAAATAGCAAAAAACGAAATGTTTTGTATAATAGAACAAAACTTGATTTTCCAAAGAACAGAAAGTGAAAATTTAAGACAAAATTCTCAGTATTGTGAAATAGATCCCAAAGTAGTCCTAATAGATCTATCACGCGTCCAAGTGGATAGAGTTCCAAATGTACTTCAGTAGTTTTCCACAAAATCGAATATTAATATTCTGATGTGTGTGCAGTTTCCAATGTGCTAATGTTCGAAGGAGTGGAAAATGGCGACTTACTAACAGTCGTTTGATGTATCACATGAACATAATTCAAAATGTCCTTGACTGAATTCACAATAATTCGAAATCAATGGCTTAGTGCAAGAACTATTAGTTGAGCATTTTGTAATTCCAGAAAATAATTGAAATAAATAAATCAACTCAAATTAAAATAGAACACAGCAATATGACCGATTCCGTCTAAGATGTTAAGGAAGGATTGAATAATGCTTCAAGTATACAATATTGGTATAAAACGGTCTAAAACATTCAAAAGTTGTCACGAAAGTAAGGAATTTACAAGTGAAGATATAACGTTTGAGACTCAGTTTCAAATTAACATGTTTAAATCGATCAACAATGATCAGAGATTTTGATCTACAATCAAAGAAATATCATATATGGGTTTTTTCTTCCTTACGAAATAGATGTTCCTAGTTACGCTGACTATTAGCTTGTTTCTTGACAATCACAAAATGCAAATATACATTACATATAAATATGGAGAATGTCCCCAAAAAGAACTAAAATTAAATATACATAACACCGAGGTACAAAATAGTCAAAGAGGAAGTATAGCTTCCAGATAAAATCTGCACGAAATCCTCGTTGATCGTTCAATACAAACAGGCCTGTTTGGTTGCAGATTCCATTTGTCGGATTCCTCATCTACAACATTTGGTCTGGAATCGGGGCTATATCAATAGTAACAGGTGTTTCAAATGGTGCTAGCAAATGTTGATACCATAACATTCATGAATACGTCTTCAGGAAACTGTACTTGGTTGCAATCGATGATCAAATAAATCAGCGCGGATGATTTTGAGATTAAAAGCGGAAACTAACAAATGAGCGACAACTCCTAACTCAGATAAGAAACCACGTAGCGCATCTACAGACAATACAAGTTGAATAAAAATACAAACCACCTGTCATAGGCTGTGGCTGCCGGTGTAGATCTGCGTCAATGTTTGATTCCTGCTTGGGTAGTTTAGTTTCCTTGATTATTAATGCTAATATACCACTGATTCTGTGGCTTGCTTGCTAAAATGAGCAAAGGTTAAGGAGGACACAGTTGGAGATCCATGCGGCAGTGAACTAGAAAAGGGATATATAAATCAAAGTAATCTATCATGACAGTAATATTTTTAACACCTAAAGTATGGCATCATCTATTAATTGTACATGGTAAATGTCTGATATCATTCGACGCATAGGTTAATGGAGAAATGTATGATCCCCCTTTAAGTAATACCGGAAAAAATACCGATTTTAGACGTCTAAGATTCTGCTTAATGTCTTGAGAAACATGATGACATTTAACTTGATTTCTTTACACTTATGGCGATATTAGCCTTTAAAGGTTACGTGACAGCTTATATCATAAAAAATGTTGGCGGTAAATCGACTTTATGTCATCATGTATTTATGAATGTATTTTGAACGTAATGCTAAATTTTGTTCTCTTTAATCCATATATATGTAAGTGATAACACGTAACGATTGGTGGCTTTCCTGGGTGGTGTTGAACTGAAATGGAAACAAGGCAATGTAATCTTAGAATACAAAACCAAATACTTTAAATCATTTTATTATATTCGCTTTCAAACTATGTGACACCAATAACTGAATTTTGGACAAAGAAATTAAACTTGTCCCAAAAAACGGATGTACATATCCCAGTCGGAAATACATATCAAAAAAAATTATTTGTTCCATCTAAATGCAACCCAAAGAATTGCACCAACATCTGATAGATTCAAGCACTTCGATGCCGGGGAATATTCTAAGAGCAAAACAATTTTTTATGACAGAAGAAGATAGCTAACCCAAGATCTGAGCAATGATTTAATAGCTGAATCAGTACAAAGAGTTTAGAGACCAACCGATTAAACCTGCTAAAATGCAAATGAAATTAAACGTAGAGAGAATAACTTTAATTTTCGCGTTTCACAGCTAACGCTCTTATCAACCATTTATCCATGTTAACTGCTGTAAAAGATAATTCCTTATATACCAGTCGAATCAATCATTTGACATAAAATTCAAGTCACTATCAAATCCAAGTACAGCTGGCAATTGATAACCGCGTATAAAAATAAATGTAAGACATACTATCACAGGCATCCGCAGCCGGATAATACGATGAAACACTGAACATATGACCAACCCAATTACACACACACACACACACACACACACACACACACACACACACACACATTTTGCAATGTCCAGTATAATCTAAAAACCAAGAATTAAAGATTACAAATATTCAATATACATAGTAGAATAAAAGAATGTAATGAATCACAATGGTGGAAATATTTTGTTATCCATTTCACGCGTTCATTTATACACTTCTGCCTGGTTGCAATCGCCTGAAACTTTGACTTGTGCACCAATATATAACATAGTGCGAGTGCTGGATGAGATTGTAACTGGGGTTACTTTTTCTTTTCTTTTGCTTCTGTCTCGTTGACCTTCTCATCGAAACTTGGTTTCACATGACAGACACAGTTTTCGTCATCAAATTGTTTTTCATTCAAGAGTTTTCTTGTTGCAATATTTCGTCAAAAGTCCTACTCATAAATAAAGGATTTACGACCGTCGTGCCTACTGAACTAAACCAGTGGCTTAGGATCGAATCCACACGTTTGTCAATCTACCTATCCTGTTTAAAACCAAGAACCTGTCTACCTTTTCATTAACATAATCGTTCCAATTCATTTTCACCAACAAATTGCCTACTTAAAATATTACAAAGTAAGAGGGCATTTTAAGCAGGTAACTAAGTTCAACGTAGATGTGTATATATTTACGTATTTACCGAAACATATAAAATTGAAATGCATTCTTTCCTGTTGTAGTACCTTACAATTTACCTTTAAGCGTATTTATTAAATATTATGTGGCGTATTACCAGGACTTGGAAAATGCAGCATTCATAACTGTCAGATGTGTCCAAGAATCAAACACACAGTGTGAAAGGATCATCGTAAGTATATTAGTATACTATAATGCACAGACAATTTGCCGCAGCTCTGGCCTGTCATATAAATCTCTTTCCTATAAAATGTATTGTAATCTTGCCTAGTGATTGCTAGAAGTTGGTTGCTTTACCACATACATGATGAAGCTAACTCCAGCTCCTAAGACAATTGAATAATCAAACACGTACACCAACTTAGATTTTAATAACAGTGGCCACACTTAATCTCGCTCTTTGCTTTGTTGTCGATTGTTATGTTAAGGCAGTTACATACAAAAGTTTATTTGCTCTCCATCATGTAATCATGTAGCCAAATACAAGAAGAGCCACCCTTTGTTTTGTAGACTGAAGGATTATAAGTGAAAACAAAAAACCCCCCCAAAAAAACAACAAAAAAAAAAATGCCAGTAAAGAGGCGAAAACTACCTAAGACAATGGATCGTGAGACCTCGAAAGACATAGATTTATGTTGATAAAGCTACCCAATTATTTAGTTAAGAAAGCTCGGGCGTAATTTTGTATGCAAAATCTAAGCCAAGAATTTGTTGCACAAAATATTTTATGTCAACCAAAATAGATAATAGAGCGTTATGCAAATAACGAACGCGCTCATGTTGTTCTGTTTCATTAAAAGTAGACCAGGTCCTAATTTACAACTCTGGCTTTCATACATCAGAATTGCATTGTCGAAATAAAATCCGTTTCTGAACATAAAAGTCACACTAAAACTTTGCCAAAGATTTCCTTAGTGTCAGAATACTGCAACTACGAGAGAGTGTCAGTTATTGATATTCCGGAGTTCAGTGGTTAAGGTGATATATAGTGGTGTTTATTTATTTGATTATGAAGTTCCGGTGTTTAATATGTTATGTATAAAAAATGCATGTCTTTTCCAACAAGAATTATGTAGCAGTATGATGATTTAGTAAAGGTAATTCTTAGATGAATCACGCATAATGTTGTGATTTGCTGAAGCGCACAATATATTGGGCTCCCGGTTCGTGTGCGATGAATATAGACCTTTCAAACAAATTTGCTAACGTCCACATAGAAAATTTTGTTTGAGGTTTTATCCCCCTAATCGCTCGAAATGCATCCAAGCCAGTAAAGTATATAGTGATTGTTCCTAATGCAGGGGTCTAGATTGTTATAGGGATTCCCTGGAGTAAAGAAGACTTTGTTTCCTATGTGACCCGTTGCTTTAAATGATTTATCCATTTGTAGAATGTCCAAAGAATCTCCCTTCATAATCATAATACGTGGAATTGTACTGTAGTGAGTAAGAAAAACGATAGTGTTCTGAAAAAGACTGTGTGGTCTTGCACAGATAAACATATTCAATTTAGGCTCATTTATGTATCAGAATATATTGGAAGAAAACTCAAATTATTGTGAACAAGTTATATGGATATATAGAACATTTGAGTCACCGGTGATCTCGACTTTTCATGTAATAACACATAATTTATAGTACCAAGTTCTTGATATTTCCTTAACATCGCATGAATTTTAAGGATGTATGCACGTTAATTTCTTGGTACTTTTGCAATAATTAGTTTAAAGACACATACATACATGCATACATACATA
>JAECUM010036270.1:0-23066 GCA_016617855.1 Megalonaias nervosa
TCTGTCTTTGTGGGTTCGAGTCTTGGATTCAGCCAATGTGGGTATGTGAGAAAGCTTGCCAGTAGCTTCTTGTGGGTTGGTGGTTCTTCCTGGGGTTTTCCAGGGTTCTTCCTCCACCATTTATACTGGCCACCATTTATAGCCTAACTTGTGCTGAAAAATGGCTTTAAACCCTACAACAACAACAACAACAACAACAATAACAACAATTTCCTAACATTAATCACTCTGTGAACGAAATCCTCTTGTACATGTAGTTAATCGTTAGAGATGAGTTCTGTTTATTTCCAGACACATTCCTGTCAAAGAAATCTCATGAGTTTTATTTTTTTTTTGAGCAATTGTTGTTGTTATGGGTTTTGTTATGTATATTTAATTTGTATTGTCTGTTAGTTTTTTTTAAAGTTTTTTTTGTACATTTCATTACATGCTATTGTAATGTAACATGTGTTGGACTTGACCTTGTCCAAAATGGAGTTCATTTCTGCTTGACCAGAATTGACTGCTTTCTGTAAACTAACTAGTACATAGCTAAATTATTCTGTATGTGTATGGGTTTAAAATCAGAATTATTATTAATAGAAGAAAATATTTGCGTCTAGGTTTTTGGAATTTTCTTAGTCCAGGTTCTAGTTTCTAATAATAACTAACATTTTTATTTTGTAAACATCAGGATCATTCTAGAAGGTTATTTTACATTAGATAATAGTTGTTTTTTTAGAAAATGCCAATTATGACCCGAGGTCAAATAGAGAACTATATAATATTGTAATTGAGAGTATTTTTCTAACATGCTTTTCATTTCTAGCACAATCAAGTTGTATTATATGTTGTGTCCAATACTATTTTGGGCTGGAATCTATTTTCTTCAAATTATTGAATTCAAGTGATTATTTTGTCTGGAAATACAAAAGTGCTCTGATAAAATTCTTGGATGGAGACATTCACTGGAATTTATTGTGAATTCAAACCTGGAATTATATTACTGTAATTCATCAAAAGACTGTTGGCACATCAGTACTCTACAAGCTACAACAGACACATCACCATCAGCTTTGGATTTATTCTGGAATCTACTGAATTTTATTCAGGACTTTAAATTATTAAGACTTGTGTCTGTAATTCTAGGATTATTTGGGATTTGATTCGTAATACGGTAAGTTCGTTTTTATTATGTTTTCACTTTGTATTCCTGGGAAGCAAATTGTTGAATTTTACAAAGCTTGTTGCTTTTCACTCTTTTCTGTTACTTATTATAAGAACGTTGACTTATAATGTTTAACGCCATTTTTCAGCTCAGTATAGGCTATTCATGGTGGCCAGTATAACGAGTGGAGGAAGAACCTGGGAAAAGCCAGGAAAGAAATACAGACCCATGAGGAGCTTCTGGCAAGCTTTCTCACGTACCAACATTGGCCAAGTTTGAGACTCAAACACACGCAGACAGAGGTGAGATGGCAGTGATCTGTAATAGTGAACATTTTAGACCACTCAGCCACTTGGCCCACCTCCCCTTTTTTTCAGCAGTTAGCACCTACTCGCCAAGTTGGTGACATGCATCAAAACAATCTTTGAAAAGCTGAATGTTTCGAGTTGGTCATCTGACAAACATCCTGAGGCTAATTTGGGACCTGAAAGTCAGCCTGATGCATACAAATGTTATGATTCCAGTGTAACTGATAACTGAAAATATTATGTCTGCACAAGAAAATGTGAGACGGACAATGACATCAACTACAAGATGGAAACAACACATATAGATGAAAGAAACTTTAGCCAGGTATGCAGAAAAAGAATGCACTACATATAAACAGTAAATAAAGTTGCTGATATATGTATTCTGGCAAGATTGCATTAGAAACTGAACACAACCCCTTGTTGGTAAATTTGGTTGTACATAGTTGCTGTATTTTGCCCAGACCACTGACGTTCAATAAAATATCTTTTATCTTGTATCCTTCTCTCAGTTTTTGAAGACTTGCCCACTGACTAGTGCCTTGCAAATTTGAGCTTGCCCGGACCAAATTTATATATATATATATATATATATATATATAAACTCACACACACACAGTAGTTACTGTGATTCAAGCCAAGGTACTATAATTTTACAGTCATGTTGTTTCATTGGGATTAAGCATGCTTTGATAAAATGAGATGTGTTTTCATGAGGATTTACAATTTTAACAGCATTTTCTCCATAGCTGCCAACTGTCCTGTTTTTTCTGTATTTGTCCCGTATTTTGGACCTGAATACGGGTGTACATTTTTTTTTTTAAAAATCCATTTTTTCAATTAAAAAAAAATTAAAAAAAAAATCCCTTGCAAATTTCTGTTTTGACTGGGACTCTGTTCCATTCTTAAAGTAAATGTGTTGCATGTATAAAATACGATTGGTCCATTCGAAATCAAGGCTGCCATACAAAATTTTAACCACCATCTGCCGCCATATTGGATTGCGCAGAGCGTCTGCTGCTATCACTGTATCTCGTCTTCATGATGTCAAAAAGAAAAGCAAAAGACTCAGAATTTTCTCCAGCAAAGAAAAGAAAACAGAATTGGAAGGACAACTATGCCATCATCTTTAAATTTGTGAAACCATTTCGTAAAGGAGAAAACTTTGCATTTTGCAAATTGTGCAATTGTGATTTTGCTATTGGGCATGGAGGTGCCCATGACATAAAACAGCATGAAAAAGCTAATAAACATCAGCTTGCTGTTTCATCATCAACAACACAGCCTGAACTGAAGTTTATACATACCCAAGAGAACCTTGACGTAATTAGATCGGAAGTTCTTTTCACTAAATTTCTTATAGAAAGGAACCTTCCACTTTCAGTTGCTAGTGATGCTGGCGATTTATTTTGCACACTTTTTCCAGACAGCAACATCGCCAAGGATTACTCGTGTGCTAGAGCGAAAACAGTGGCTATCATTAATGAGCTGGCAACAGACAACACAACTACATTGTGAAAAGACTGAATGGTGCGTAGTTTTAGACCTTCTACGTTCTTATTTTAACTGTGAATTGTGACAAGTTTATTTCTGATTGCCAGAACGTTTGCAGGGTTTTTTTTCTTCCCCCTTGCACGAAGTTAGTATTGTTTCTCTATATTTCTTTCTGTGCTATATTGTTTTGATACACTGTTCGACCAAAAACTTGCATAAACTCAACTTTCCTGTCTGAGGAGGTCAATGATACTTTGTATAAAAATATTACCTTTTATTAAATTCCCCTTAGAGGATGAGGTTCTGACACATGCCTGAGTTGCAAATATTAGCTCAAGGTTAGAGGTCTCTTTTGCAGACATCAGGTTCTTTCTCAAGAAATTTTCCATGTTACTGCTGAAAAAAGATGGTGAATCTTCTTCTGATGTTCAGGACAAGCTTAGAGCACAGTTTGCCTCGTACCAGATCAGCTCCCTGACTGAAACAATACTCTTCTGCGATAGTGTTGATGGAGTGTGGATTCTGATGTCTAAGACGAAGAATTCATGTGGAGACTTTCTTTACGATCGTCTGAGTTATTTTATGTTAGGACTTCTTTCTTTACCACACTCTAATGCTGATTGTGAGAGGATTTTTAGTTCAGTAAAAGAAAATCACACACAATTCAGGTCATCCATGAAAGAAGGTACATTGGAATCAATAATGATTGAAAAGACAAGGTGTGGAAAAGGATCATATAAATATTCTGTATCTGATGACTTACTGAGAAGGTGCAAGAGTGCAACACATGCATCTTTGACATTAAAATAATTAAGTAACTTACTGACCTACTTTAGTGACGGATGTAGATGTTGTAAATAGTTATATATGCAGTAACATTTTAAAAATCAGTATTTCTTCCTGAAAATCAGTATTTTTGGCATAAGCAGTCAGTATTTTTGTAGTCCGGGGTTGGCAGCTATGGTTTCTCTTGAAATTACAGGGTTCCCATGCTACTGGGAAATCAAGAAAATGTTGGTGAAGTTAATAGGTTTGTTTCCGACTGGGGAAAAAACTTGATGAGAGAAAAAATACATAATTGAGTTGTAAATTAACTGATTGAGACTTAAATTTATTGAGTTCTTACTGGAATATTTAAGTATTTGGGGAACATATCAGTCAGTTTAGATACTTATTGCTATGTTGGTCATTAGATTTCTTGCCCTAAACATGTTTGTAAAGTAAATTATTATAACTCAATGATCTTAAACTATGTAATAGAAAAGAGTGAGAACCAACAAGTTTTGTAAAAGTCACAAATTAATTTATTCTCTACAATACAAAGTGAAAAAATGTAAAAGAAACTTTCGGTATTGCAAAATAAGTCCCAAATAATCCGAGAATTTTGAACACCAGTCCTAATATTTAAAGTTCCAAATAAACTTTAGTGATATATTAGAATAAATCAAATGTTAGAAGTGTTGATGTGCCTGTGATGACCTGTGCCTTAGTGATATGCCAACTGTCCATTGTTGAATCACAATAATACAATCCAAGAATATATCCTTATTTGAATTTCACTGTCTCCCATGTCTCTGTTTCCAAGAATTTTATTTTTGAGTACTTTGTATTTTCAAAGAAGTATCACTTGAATTAATTAATTTGAATAAATAAATTCTAGCCCAACTTAAATACTGGACACAACAGTGATATAACTGATTCTGCTTAGATCTTAAAGCATGAATAAATAATTTTTTCCGATAACAAGATTATATAATCCTCCACCTGATCGTAGGTCACAAGTAGCATTTTCTGAAGGGAAAAAACCTATTATCTAAGTGAATATTTCATTCTGGAAGTTTCCAAATGTTTACACGATATAATCTTAGTTATAATTTGAAGGTCTGTGATAATAATGAACATTGTAATTACAATGTCCTTGAATCAGGCAAAGACAATAATCCTAATAGTTAATCCGTACTAAGAGAGAAAATATTAGCTATGTATTAGTTTACAAATTAAGAAAATCAATGATTCAGGTCAGGTAGAAAATGAACTTGATTTTGGACAAGGTCAGGTACAAATTACAATTATCCATGGCATGTACAGAAATAAAAAAATGTAAAGAATACTAACAAACAAACAATGCAAATTAAATATACATAACACAATCCAAGTGCATGGGCAATCAGATTGGTCAGATAGAATGGTTAACACTTTGTCCTCTCCAGATTGTTTTTGTGGAAGATGAGAAGATAAGTTTAGCATTATAAACCAACACATAGTATGCCATGTGAGCTCTTGGTAATTGGTAGGGAAAAATAAGCATAAGCTTCTACCCAAATTCCCTGTTTTATATGTAAATTTAAAGGAAATGTAATAAATTTTTCCTTATTATTTGTTAGTTTTATTGCAACTCTGTGATCTTAACAAAGTAACAGAAAAGAGTGAAAACCAACAACTTTTGTGAAATTCAGCAAACAATTTATCTGCCTAGAATACAGAGTGAAAAATGTAAAATGAACTTACAGAATTGCAAATTAAATTCCAAATAATCTTAGAATTTCTAATACAAGTCCTAATGAAAGTTCTGAATAAACTTTAGTGGTATTCCAAAATAAATCAAACACTGAAAGTGTTGATGTGCCTGTAATGCCCTGAATAGTAATATGTGCCAACAGAAACTATAAATCCAAGTCTCAGTTTCCAAGAATATTATTTAGATGAGCACTTTGTATTTCCAGTGAATAAATAATATGAATAAATAAATTCCAGCCCAAATGAAATACAGGACATTGCAATAAGACTGATTTCTGCTTCATTTTTCCCATAAACAAGATTTTATACTCCTACTTGACCTAGGTCACAGTTGGCGTTTTTTAAAAAAAGAAGAAGCTATTATGTAATGGAAAATTTCATTCTTGCAAATGTTTACAAGATAAAGTTATAATTAGAATTTTTGTTTCTAAATTATAATATAAAATGTGGTAAACAACAGGTAGATCTGGCATTTCATGGGAATTTCCAATGTTCTGGACTTGGATTGAGATAAACATGTTTTTAATTTTAAAAAACTCAGTGATTCAGGTCAAGTAGAAAATGAACTTGATTTTGGACAAGGTCAAGCCCAACATACAATTATCGATAGCATATAATGAATAACAAAGACCCTAACAAACAATGCAAATTAAATATACATAACAGTTTGCAGTGGGAACACAGTATTATCAACAGTAACCTTCAGAACCTCATCTTGCCTTTGCGGCAAATTAATAGACCTTGCTAAATATGTGCAAAAGTACTAACTATTGAGGGGTAATTTTCCATGCAGAATGCTGTGTTCTGGGTGACCTTGACAATGACTGTTTTAAATAGTCCATCCATAATCAGATTACAATGAATATATATGTTAGGGTATTAACCAGATATAAGCATGGCTCAAGATGTTAGGGCACAAACCAGATGTAAGCAGGGCTGAAGATGTTAGGGCACTAACCAGATGTAAGCAGGGCTCAAGATGTTAGGGCACAAACCAGATGTAAGCAGGGCTCAAGATGTTATGGCACTAACCAGATGTAAGCATGGCTCAAGATGTTAGGGCACAAACTAGACTTTACTGCTACTTACTTGTACCTGGTTTGAATAAATGCAGATTCACACATTGAGAATATCTGTGCATTGTCTATCCTAAAGAAACAAAATATTTCAGATTGTCATTGTTCTGTGTCATTTAACTGAGCTATATTCCTTGATTATCAGACACCCACCACCACTTCCCAATTTATTGTGCACAATAATGAAGTTAACACTGGATTTTGTCAGCTTGACCTTCATGAGGCCAACAATAATGTGTGGGTCATCAAATTCTAGATTTTGCTTCTATAATTTCATGCTGAAAAGAGAAGAGCCCTCTCTCTCTCTTTCTCTCTCTTTCTCTCTCTCGCAACATGGATTATAAATCTGCAGTGCTGTAGCATGACATGGAGACCACATCTTCTGTTTTTCTCTCTCTCAACATGGACTATAAATCTGCAATGCTGTGTCATGGCATGGAGACCACATCTTCTGTTTCTCTCTCTCTCAACATGGATTATAAATCTGCGGTGCTGTATCATGACATGGAGACCACATCTTCTATTTCTTTCTGGACAATGATATATTAACTTGAAGATGGTGTTCATTGGCAGCACATTCATTAAGTGTCCACTTACTCTACTATTTTATTCCCTGAGGCTATGCTCTACATACATTCAGATGTTCAGTGGAAAGGATTCATACAAATACCAGTACTAAATCTTCCATAAATATGACTTGTATTTCCATTAGATTGTCACATAACATATTTTGTCGTTGATAATGCCATCCTGTAATTAGGGCTAAGAAAACATTGTCCAACAATAAGCCCATCAGTTCCACTTGTCATAACATTTCCGAGGACATCTCCGGTGGCCTAATGGTTAGAGCGTCTGCCTCAGATGCGGAAGGTCGTGCGTTCGATCCCTGTCCGAGTCATACCAAAGACTTATAAAAATGGTACTAACAGCTGCCTCGCTTGGCACTCAGCATTAAGAGGTTAGTGTTAGGACTGGTCAGCCTGGTGTCAGGATAATGTGACTGGGTGGGACATCATGCTACATGTTTGCAGCATGTTGCCCCAGTGCTAGACATCACTATAAACTGCCACACTGCAGACATCGTAGCGATATGACTGAAAAATTGTTAAAGCTACGTTAAAAATCCAAATCACACACACACACACACACACACACATTTCCAAGGAAGGACCGGCTGGACATTTCCAAGGAAGGACCGGCTGGACATCTCCAAGCCAGGACTCACTGTTTTTTATTATAGGTGAATAATGTACATCACTACAACTGAAAATCAGGGCTTGTAAAATTGTCATTTGGCTAAATGTCCTGCAGGGCAGTGAGTTGTAAATTTGACTTTCCCTCTATCAGTATTGCTCATCCTATGCTGTACATGACACTGAATATGCCTAAAATGCTACAGTTGTCAAATCATATGAGCATCTTGAAAAAATTTATTATTAGCAGACAAGTAGAGTAAGTTTTAAACCCTGTAACTGTTCATATGTACAATATATATACCCTGTATTAGACTCAAATCTCATTATCTGGAGCCATGGTGGCACAGTGGTTATGGTTTGGGACTGATGACAACATGGATGTCCGCCTGTATCAGCTACCTTTGTTTGTCCTGGGCAAGGCATATTATTCCACTTTCATTGGTATAATGTATAATTCTGCAACTGTCTTAGGCAGCCAATTCATGAAGTATTAAAGTGTAAACTTTAGACAGAGGCTGCTTAATACAGGTTGATTCTTCTAAAGTTTTAAAAAACCTGCTGAATGTGGTAGTGTGATCATACATATATATAGAGAGAGATGTGTGAATGAGTGCATGTACATAGTTGTTGTTTTCTTGATTTGATGGGGATGCTATTTAAATTATCAGATTGGTTTTATATGACATGGTAAACTGTTATTTTTCTTGAGGAGAGACGGTAACACCTTTTTGGCAAGTAAAAACACACACTAAAAAAAGAAAGAAAACTTCTGAGGATACAGAAAGCTGTCTTACCAATTCCATTTGTATAATCAGTGAGTTATAGATCAAGGCTCTCTAACCAGTCCAGTATGTATGATCAGTGAGTTATGGATCAAGGCTATCTAACCAGTCCAGTATGTATGATCAGTGAGTTATGGATCAAGGCTCTCTAACCAGTCCAGTATGTATGATCAGTGAGTTATGGATCAAGGCTCTCTAACCAGTCCAGTATGTATGATCAGTGAGTTATGGATCAAGGCTCTCTAACCAGTCCAGTATGTATGATCAGTGAGTTATGGATCAAGGCTCTCTAACCAGTCCAGTATGTATGATCAGTGAGTTATGGATCAAGGCTCTCTAACCAGTCCAGTATGTATGATCAGTGAGTTATGGATCAAGGCTATCTAACCAGTCCAGTATGTATGATCAATGAGTTATGGATCAAGGCTGTCTTAGCAGTTGCATACATACGGTCAGTGAGTTATGGATCAAGGCTCATATCCAATCCAGTATGATCAGTGAGTTATGGATCAAGGCTGTCTTACCAGTTGCATATGTATGGTCAGTGAGTTATGGATCAAGGCTGTTTTGCCAATTCTAGTCAACAGAATGAGAGCATGAATAGCTCAGTTGGCAGAGAATTTGGTACACAGTACAGAAGTTAAGGGGTTTGATACCCACCAACATGAAGGCAATCTGGAGGTGGGGGTAATGTCTGCATCCTTGTGTCCATGGATGAAGTCATCTAGTCCCCAGGGAAAGGATTATGTGAGCATTAATTGAATGATCATTTAGATTATCTTTTAGTTCTTCATTGATTGATAGAAGTGTCAAGTCTAGATCATCATCATCACTCATTTGTCCGTATCTTCTTGTTTTGATATTGTGTCGTGACAGAAGTATGTTTTCAGTTAGCCAAGTTATTTTTTTAATAACTATTGAACCAATCCCATGTTAAAAAAAATGATCAATCATCCACTGATAAAAATGTCTTCCTTGATATTGTGTAAACAAATATCCATCTTTTTTATTTCATTAATAGGAATGTGATACAGTTAATTTGTTTTGGAGTATTGATGGCTACAACACAACAATTTTAAAACATTATTGGTCATATCATACATGTTACACATTATTGTATTTATCATACATGTTACACATATTTTGATACTTGTAACATTGGCTATATGATATTTGTAAAATTATTTGCTATATGATACATGTCACATTATTGGCTATATGATAATTGTAACATTATTGGCTATATGATAATTGTAACATTATTGGCCATATGATACTAGCAACATTATTGGCTATATCATACTTGTAACATTATTGGCTATATCATACTTGTAACATTATTGGCTATATCATACTTGTAATATTATTGGCTGTATTATACTTGTAACATTATTGGCTGTATGATAATTGTAACATTATTGGCCATATCATACTTATAACATTATTGGCTATATCATACTTGTAACATTATTGGGTATATCATACTTGTAACATTATTGGCTATATCATGTTGAGAAAATGGGAGCTATTGAAATTCCCAGGGACACTCAAAGTGATCCAACATGGACTGGCCAGGGCAGGTATTGAACGTTACCCTGAGATTGCTTGTCCTATGACTTGCACTCTCTGATACTGACATTGACTCACACTCATAAGAGTACTGATATTGACATTGACTTGCACTCCTAAGAGTACTGATACTGACATTGACTCACACTCCTAAGAGTACTGATACTGACATTGACTTGCACTCCAAGAGTATTCATGATTACAGTGACTTGCACTCCTAAGAGTATTGATTATGACATTGACTATTATTTATGTATAAATTGTTGCAGCAGAAAAGAGCATGCCAGGCCAGGCATGTTCTTAGCCCATAACTTATGCCTGTCAGATTTTTCAACCTTTTTCCCAATCATCCATTGCTTTTTCCATTGCTGATGTGACAACCTAAAATGTCTAAGAAATACTTAGTATTTTTAAAGCTTCATATATCAATACTAATGAGATGCCTTTGTTGTTGTTTGTTTTTTCAGTGCTTGTGAGAAATTTGAGAAAATTAATTCATCATACTGTTTTGATGTGGCTTGGGGATTGGTACATCACTGCATGGACTTGTTTTTATATTATGACATACATTGTGACATAACTACTCTCTTTTTCTGATATCATGACATATATGCTGACATCACTACTCGGACTTGTTTTTGTATCATGATATACAGGCATCACTACTCAAACTTGTTTTTGTATCATGACATACATACTAATGTCACTACTCTGACTTGTTTTATGATATTTTGACATACATACTGTCATCAATACTCTGACTTGTTTTATGCTATCAAGACATAAATGCTGGCATCATTGCTCTGACCAGGGCACCTCTAATTTCCAATTGGGCCCCTCTTGTATTCAAGGTGAGGTGCCCATTTTGTTTGTTGAAAAAAATCTAATTTGCCAAGAAAACATTAATGTGCTAATGAAATACAGAAATATATTTTCAAGGTGAATCAAGTTGAAAGACTAGTAAATTATTAATATTTATCCCCAAGGGCAGTTTTTGGCATATGGAAATTGGAGTCAGGACTTCTGGACTTGTGGAATTTGAGTCAGGGCATTTGATGTTTTCTTTTAGTCATCAGCCCTTGGCCTCTGTCTTATTTTTCCTTTGAGCACTGCCTTTAGTGGTCACATAGTCACAATGGCCATTGTGACGTACAACATGTCTAAATTTGTAATGCAAGGTCACCTCAACTCTGCAGACAGCATCCAGGTGGTGCTATACCAAACAGTGATTTCTTTCAGCCTTGAGTGGTCACTGGAGCATATCTGCAGTCACTGCTCAGTGTATGCAAACTAAGCTTTTGCTTTGTGAGGAAGGCATTGTTTGGATCAGTGGTCTCAATAAAATCAGGATTTTATTCCCCCAAAATTGCTCCAAATGCAAATCTGCATTACTACACGCAATAAAAGAAACAAAATCATAATGACGCTACACGCTGACTACGGACACGAATACATGCGCATCATATTGTTATCTGCAGAGTGATCTATGCCGTTTTAGTGCTTCTGCTCATGAAATCGGTGCCTATGTTCGCGGTTCCTTTCACGTATATGATCTGGTACTGCTGTAAGAACAGCAACCATCACGTCAAGCATCCATTCGACAATTTTGCCTACACGAGATACATGAGATATTGGTGGTCAGTCTGCCTGTATAAATACCGCTCAAACTGTGATATCCCGAACATGATTCCGAGGCATTCTGTCTCTGATACGGAGTAGTTCTTCTCGGCAGCAGACAGTTTCTGACTGCCATATGTGACGCAACAGCTTCCAGATAGTGTGCAGCGTAATCTACAAACGTTGAAATATACTGATTTCCTTGTACCAATGCGACTTTTATCTCCCTGATAAAATTAGTCGTGATGCGTCAAAATGGTTCATCGATACGGGTATACTCCCCAAGGGGATGGGTTGATGATCCGTTTTCGGTGCCATTCTCTGACACTTGTCACAGGAGAGACAGAACCGCTTAACATCTCCCAGGACCTCTGGCTAGTAGAATTCCTTGACAAGACGATCACGCGTCTTGGCAATTCCCATGTGTCCTCCCATGAGACTTTCATGCGCGAGTTTTAACACTTCACCTCGCTTCTCCTTTGGCACGATGACTTGCTTGAAGTGCTCATGTCCTTTCCTGGCATGGTGATACAAGATCCCCATCTTGTATACAAACTTAACGCCATTCGGAGTTTCTTTCTCCATTCTTTCTGCAGTTTATTTATGCAAATGTGTCAGAGTTGCGTCTTCCTGCTGCAGTTTCCTCAACTTGGCCGGAAGTTTGTTACTGACCAGTGTTGACATGACTTCCATTGGAGTCGGTTTCGTCTGCTGACTCTTGGACCTGGTTTCAACAGCACTCGCCAGCATCAGTGTGCAGGTTTTGGGGTTTGATTGTGGCAACATATAATGACATCCCAGGATGATGTCATGTGATAGCCCATCCAAACAAGCAGCTTCAATTTTCCCTTTCACATACGGTGAATCGAGGTATGCCACTGGCAACGAGTCAAGCGCGCTGTTTGCATACTGGACCTCAATTACCTCTCCTGTGTAGTCCTCAGGCTAAACATATTTCTTGTCGACAAAGGCCGGAATGCTACACCCAGTGTCGTACAAGAGGGTGGTACCTTCTCCGTTGACAGTTGCGGGCACGAGGTTTGCTGGTTTACAGCTTGCCTCCGTCTTTTACATCTTTCTAGCGCCGGCATTCACCTGGGTCTGCCTGCCCTTGGGACAGTCCCTTGCAAAATGATCTGGGTGCTTGCAGTTGTAGCACAACGGCAGCCCTCGCCATCCTGCAAGGCCCATTTTTGTGGGTGAGGTCTGTCCCAGTCTGTGGGTGGCATCCTTACCTGTAGATCCCCCTCTGACCTTCCCGTTGCCCTGACGGTTATGGACAGCTGGTTCTCCCTCAACCACACAGCACTGCTCAGTGGGTTGGGGTCGGTCCATACCCCTGGAATCTCCACTCTTCGAGTGTGCTGCTCGTATCTCTCCACCATGCTGGCGATCTCTTTGAGAGTCCTGTGCTGTCTCTCCACTAGGAATACTGTCAACTTGTGACGGTAAGTACTAAGGACATGCTCCTTGAGTATAATCTCACGTAACCCGTCATACGATCATTCGACTTCTGCCATCTTTATCCACTTCTCGAATAACCCTTGAACACGGGTGTGGAATTGAGAGTGGGTTTCTGTTGCCTTTTTCGTTGAATCTTGAAAAAGTTTACGGTACATTTCGGCGGTCAGCCAATAATGGCAAAGAAGGGCCTTCTTGAGAGTGTTGTAGTCATCAGCTTCTTCTACGGCTAAATTATGGTAAACTTCGTGAGCTGCACCTTGCAAAAAGGCCAAGATGTTAATCGCCCAATGTTGCTTGGGAATTTTATGAATGCACGCGAGTTTCAAATTACATGAGGAAATCGTCAATGGACTTTTCGTTGTCGTTCAGTTACCGCATACTTATCTGTACCATTCGGTGATTGATAATTGGTTGTACGCTTCCTCCAGAACTTGTACTGGAGTTGTCCCTATTGGCAGTCCTAGCTTCTACCCTTAATTTCTCCATTTCGAGAGCATGAGCGAGCTCTCTTTCGCACTCACTGCTATCCTGGCCAGCTCTATCTGTGTCTCTCTTTCGGCTGCTTTTTTGGCCATCCTGGCCGGCTCCAGCTCTATCTGTGTCTCTCTGTCCGCTGCTGTCCTGGCCAGCTGCTTCTGTGTCTCTCTGTCCGCTGCTATCTTGGCCAGCTCCATCTCTCTGTTTGCTGCTATCCTGGCTAGCTCCCTTTCAGCTGCTTTTTCGGCTGTCCATTCTTTGATTCTCTCCTCTATCAATGCAGCTAGATGATCTCCCTCATACCCTAGATCTTCCTTGCCCATGGTGCGATACTCTTTACTCATCTTTCTGTAGCCATTTTATGATGGTACAAACAGTATGTAATACCTTGTCTTGACTTACTAAACAATTGACAGATGTTACAAGTTCCTAACCCAATACTTACCTGTTGACAGTAACTAACTTCGCTCAAGTAAGATATTTTGCCTGATATTTGCTTATACATGACTTTATAGCTGGGGCTTAGCAAACATGACAAACATCAAACATTTCGTTTTTTGGTTGAACTCCAGTAACATCATTATTTTTGGTTGTGCTCATTGTACTCCAGTAACATCAAACATTTCTTTTCTTGGCTGTACTCACTGTAATTGAGTAACATTAAACCTTTCTTTTCTTGGTTGTACTCCAGTAACATTAAACATTTCTTTTCTTGGTTGTACTCCAGTAACATCAAACATTTCTTTTCTTGGTTGTATTCCAGTAACATCAAACATTATTTTCTTGGCTGTACTTCAGTAACATCAAAATATTTCTTTTTTTGGTTGAACTCCAGTAACATCAAATATTTCTTTTTTTGGTTGAACTGCAGTAACATCAAATATTTCTTTTTTTTGGTTGTACTCATTGTACTCCAATAACATTAAATATTTCTTTTCTTTGTTGTACTCAAGTAACATCAAACATTTCTTATCTTGGTTGTACTCACTGTACTCCAGTAACATTAAACATTTCTTTTCTTGGTTGTACTCATTTTACACCAGTAACATCAAACATTTCTTTTCTTGGGCGTACTCACTGTATTCCAGTAACATCAAACATTTCTTTTCTTGGGTGTACTCACTGTATTCCAGTAACATCAAACATTTCTTTTCTTGCTTGTACTCCAGTCACATCAAATATTTCTTTTCTTGGGTGTACTCACTGTATTCCAGTAACATCAAACATTTCTTTTCTTGCTTGTACTCCAGTAACATCAAATATTTCTTTTCTTGGGTGTACTCACTGTACTCCAGTAATATCAAACATTTCTTGCTTGTACACACTGTACTCCAGTAACATCAAACATTTCTTGCTTGTACACACTGTACTCCAGTAACAGCATCAGTTGTAAGTATGTCAAATGTTTGAAAACTACACAGTTTTTATCCATACTGGGTAGAAAACTACACAGTTTTTATCCATACTGGGTAGAAAACTACACAGTTTTTATCCATACTGGGTAGAAAACTACACAGTTTTTATCCATACTGGGTTGAAAACTACACAGATTTTATCTGTACTGGGTTGAAAACTACACAGTTTTTATCCATACTGGGTTGAAAACTACACAGTTTTTATCCATATTGGGTAGAAAACTACACAGTTTTTATCCATACTGGGTAGAGGGTGGAAGCAATTTGTTTGCTGGATGGCGTAAAAAGTAACTGTGTTATTGCATCAGAAATGGAAGTTGCTTTTTTGTGCCTTAGTGACAGCTGTAGTTTGATATCATCTATTTGCCGGTGAATATATATGAACATTTAAATATGGAAATAGGATGTAAGAATGATAAAAGTAGTATGGAGACAATCTCAGTGAGTACCCCATTGCATGATGACATACATATAATTGATATGAAACAAAATACAAAAGGTTTTAACATGGGTCACTTAAATGTAATTTAGGTATACTGGGAAAAATAGACCAGATAAAGTTAATGTTGTCTTCCAAGGAGAATAATATACATGTTTTAGGACTCACTAAAACCAAATTAAATGCTAACCACAATGATGATCTATATCACTGTCAAGGCTACAATAAACCATTATGCAGGGACAGAGAGACAGCAGGGGGAGGTCTTTAGGGAAGATGTAAATGCAGAAGTGCGACTTGACTTGGAGTCACAAGAAATTGAGAGTATTTGGGTGGAAATTTCTCAAAATAATGCAAAATCATTCCTAGTGGGTTTCATTTATAGGCCACCTTCCTCCAAAGCAATTTGGAATGATAACTTTTTGAAACAAATGGAAAATGTTCTTGCACAGGAGAAAGAAACATATATACTCGGTGATATAAATAAGGACCTTCTCAATACTCCAATAAGGAACAACTGGATGGAATTTATTGAATCATTAGGCCTAATCCAGCTGGTAAATGAGCCCACAAGGGTAACAGAAAAATCAAGCACTTATTGATCACATTTATACCAACCTACCAGACAATGTGGCTTGTGTTAATGTACCAAAAGTTGGTCTTAGTGACCACCATCAGAAAAGGACATAGCAATAGTGCTGTATAAATTTTGAAACAGGAATTTGATAGTGATGTAATATAGGATTCAGAATTTGTGGACTTGACTTTATAATCATTCAGTGAAAGTTAAACATGTTGACTAGGCAAAGTGAGTGTTTGTGTAAATAATTTATCATTTTGTTTTGTGTCTGTATTATTGTGCTAATACATATGGATTTAGCCGATTTGTGACAAGAATTTCAACTAACTGCAGATCCAAGTAAATAGAAAAAACAAATGTATGGTTTTTGCGGTGTTCTATAATTATGGCATCTAAGATATAGATTGCGCTTTTTATGCTCCAATTATGCTTTCTTTTATGCCACTTTTTTTTTAGTAAGAATTACTCTTAATTCTTTTGTGGGGTTTGGCATGTTTGAACCTACAACAAAGCAGTTCAGGTTAATATTTAATACAGTTCCTTTTGATTGCCTGGTAACCGATCTTTAGGATCGAAAGGTACCCAGTAGATGTTTCTGAAAATTTTGACAGCAGTGCTACGAAGAATATATCACAAACAATTCATACAGCAAAACAGGAATAAGGTCATAGAAAGTTTCAGCTGCAAAGAGTTCTTTGAGAATACAAGCAAGCTGATGTAATGGAATAAATGTACACCTCTTCAACGGCCTTCTCTCCGGTTGACCTTGGAACTGTTTGCAGATTTCTTCAGTTACAAAGTTCAAACCATTAGAGATAACTTTGACAACACAATTTTGGATGACTCATTTTCACCATACAGTTGTGATACAGAATGGCAATCTTTAACAGCATTTCTGTTTGTCTCTGGATTGGTACATACAGTTGTGATACAGAATGGCAATCTTTAACAGCATTTCTGTTTGTCTCTTTGGATTGGTACATACAGTTGTGATACAGAATGGCAATCTTTAACAGCATTTCTGTTTGTCTCTTTGGATTGGTACATACAGTTGTGATGAAGAGCACCCCAAAATCATGTGAATTGGATCTGATTTTGACATCACTGCTGCTTCAGTGCTTAGATTCAATATTGCCTTCATTAACCAATGTTTTCAATATTTCACTCTCATCCAGGGAATTCCCATCATTTTTCAAAAATTGCCATTGTAAAGCCTCTGTTGAAGAAACTAACACTTGACCCTAACGATTTAAAGAACTACTGCCCTGTTTCTAACCTCTCAATCATTTAAAAAAATTCTTAGAAAATTGTTCTGTGCTAGTTTTTATCTTTTCTGAATTCTGATAGTCTTTTAGCAGTTTACAGTCTGCATATTTCCCTTGCCATAGTACTGAAACTGCCCTTCTGAGCATTGTTATCGATCTTCTTTCTGCTTTGGATAACACAAAGATTACAGTCCTCACCCTCCTTGACTTGACTGGAGCATTTGACACAACAGACCGTAATATTACTTCACCATCTCCAGCATATATTGGGTATTCATGATACAGCCTTAATGTGAGTCAAGTCCTATTTAGTCAACAGGACACAAATTGTGTCTGTCAATATAAAACATTCCAGCCAGGTTGATGTAGGTTTTGGTGTTCAACAAGGCTCTGTTCTTAGCCCTGTTCTTTTCATTAGTTACATGCACTCTCAAGGGCTATAGATTGACATCCCATGTCTCACCAGTTGTGTGCTGATGACAATGAAATATGCAAATTTAGCTGCCCAGCTGAAGTAGAGACTACTATCCACGGCGCAGAGAGTTGCATTTTTGATGTGAAGTCATGGATGACATTTAACAAGCTGCAGATGAATGATAATAAAACTGAAGCCATCCTGATCACCATGCAGAGACTTTTTCATTCACATCCTTTACCTCAAACATTAAGTCATGGATGACATTTAACAAGCTGCAGATGAATGATAATAAAACTAAAGCCATCCTGATTACCATGCAAAGACTTTTTCATTCACATCCTTTACCTCAAACATTAAGTATCAGCAATACCAACATAAAATTCATACAGTCAGTGCAAAACCTAGGTGTCGCTCTTGACAGCACTCTTTCATGATACCAACACGTAATTAACATAAGCAAGGCTACATATTCTTAAAATTGCTGCACCAGTAATAACAAAGTCATAAACACATATCATAAACTTAAATATAATGAGTGGTAATTTTCTTGAAACACTGAAATGTCCAAAGGTTACACCTATCTTTAAGAAAGGAGGATCCAGGGAATTACAGACCAATATCAATTCTACCTGTATTATCAAAATTATTTGAAGAACATGTAGCCATTCAGGTCTATATATTTTTTGAAACATACTCTCTATTTCATAAAGCACATGCCAAACAGAACTTACCAACTTAATTGATCTTTGGCAAAGGAAATGGATAATGGACATATATCTGGGATTGTTTTGCTTGATTTCAAGAAAGACTTTGATCTTGTTGATCATGAAATTCTGCTGCAAAAGTTGAACTGTTACAGGTTTGACAGTCCTTTAAACTGGTTTAGATCATACCTAAACCAAAGGTCTCAACAAGTAAGCACTGGCAGTATTAGCTCTCAAACTTGCATTATTCATTCAGGAGTCCCTCAAGGCTCAGTTTTAGGCCCTCTCCTCTTTCTTATCTATATTAATGATCTACCATTAAATAATGAATCCACAAATACAGATTTGTTTGCAGATGATGCAGTCTTGTATACATCTAGTTCTGATGCTGAAGTTATCCAAATGAGATTAAACTCAGACCTTATTAGAGTCCAAAACAGGGCACAACAGAATAGGATGGTAATTTAAATGAAGATAAAACAAAATGTATGATTTTGGGGACATCACAAAAACTACACAAGTCAGGGAACCCAGAACTATCTCTTGCAATAAATAATCATCTGTTAGAAAATGTCAAAACATGAAAAAGCTTGTAGGTGTGCCTGTAGATAATAATTTATTATGGAATGACCATTTTGATAAGCTTTGTAAAACACTGTCATCCAAAATTGCCCTACTGGGCAGAATCAAGAAATATTTATCTACGGAAACTCGCAATCTATACTTCAAGTCATATATTCTTCCAACAATGGATTATTGTTCAAATGTATGGGGAAACTGTGCTAAATCTTAGCTTGACATGATTTATAAACTTCAGAAACAAGCAGCATGTGTAATTTTAGATGCATCTATTGATCATCCCTCAAAAGCATTGTTTACAGAACTCAAATGGTTCACAATATATGACAGGATAGATTTTCACAAGGCAGTACTTTTATATAAATGTCTACATGGAACTACACCAGAGTATCTTCAGGACTTATTCAGGCCTTTTTCAACACAATGCCAGTTGAGATCAATATCACATGGAAACCTTCTAGCACCAAAACCAAGAACACAGCAATTTAAAAAGAGCTTCCAATACTCTGGTACAGTTCTGTGGAACAAGCTTCCACTACATGTAAACTCTGATGAAAATATTAGAGTATTTAAGAAGAGATATCATGAGCATGTATGTGTTTCTTAAATAGATAATGGAATATAGTATTTTAATACTAAACATGTTAAAATAAACAGTAATTATTGCTATCTTCATATAATGTGCATTGTTATACTGTCCTTAAGAGGGCCTCAAGGGAGAATAGTCCTTGACTAATGAGCCACCCTCTATAAATAAAGCATTATTATTATTACATATCTGGAGCTGAGATGCATCAGTTCCATTCGCAATTTATTTTTGGTTGATACTGCTAAAACACTTGCGTATTCCTTAGTACTTTCAAGACTGGACCATTGTAATTCACTTCTGAGGGCCCTGAGTGGCCGAGTGGTCTAAAGTGCACACGGTTTCTGATCAATGCCACCTGTCTGCATGGGTTCAAGTTTAAGGCTCGGCTAATGTGGGTACATGAAAAAGCTTGCCAGTAGCTTCTCGTGGGTTGATGGTTCTTCCTCCACCAGTTATACTGGCTATCCATGTATAGCCTATCTTGTGCTGAAAAATGGCATTAAACCCTACAACAGCAACATCAATTCACTTATGCCTGGTTCATCTCAGTAACTAATTCAGAAACTTCAAAAGGTTCAAAACACAGCTGCTTGGATCATCCTTAGAGTATGAAAAACTGAGCCCCCCCACCCCCCGTTCAGTGATCTTCACTGGCTACCCATTCAGTCGGGAATCAAACACAAAATCTGTTCTCTGCGCTACATTTTCCTGACTGGCTCTAGTTCAGTGTACCTATCTGACTTTACCCATGTGTGGATCCTATTTAGAAACTTGCACTTCTCTAATAAGACTCATATTTTCATTGTTCTCAGTTCATATGGTCAACATTCTTGTGTGTACGATGGCCCAGCTAATGTATGCGGAACAAATTGCCATAGATCATAGTCACAAGGATCCAGTCATCTCATTCAAGAGTGCTCTTAAAACTTGCCTATTTTGACTCCAAGAACAGACTTAAACACTGCAGACATCATAGTGATATGACTGAAAAATTTTTAAAGCTGTGTTAAAAATCCAAATCGCACACACATATATATCCTTTGACAGGCTGTCTGTATATCCTTTGAATACTTTAACTGTGCTGTTTGACAGGCTAACTGTACATCCTTTGAATAGTTTCATTTTTACTGTTTGACAAGTTGACTGTATAGTGTATATCCTTTGACAGGCTGACTATATCCTTTGAATACATTAACTGTATTGTTTGACAGGCTGACTGTATATCCTTTGACAGGCTGACTATATCCTTTGACAGGCTGACTGTATATCCTTTGGATACTTTAACTGTACTGTTTGACAGGCAAACTGTATATCCTTTGAATACTTAAACTGTACTGTTTGACAGGCTGACTGTATATCCTTTGAATACTTAAACTGTACTGTTTTGCCTGCATTTAGTTTTAATCCAATATTATTACTTTCAGCCCAGAATGGGAATAAAATACACTTACGTTTATTAACATAGCATAGAGAGGTCAAACATTAATACATACGGATACCTCATTTTATTGTGGCTGACTGTATTTTGTACTGAACTTGGGTAGAGCAAGAATGATTAAATATTTGATTGCATATACGTATGTTATTAGGGGGAGGGGGAATAGACTAAATGCCAAAGTAGTAGTAATAATGAGGGTTGTGTGTATGTGTGCTTATACCAGGCTTCATAATTTGCATGATGCAAGCAATTACCATTTGCAGTACTTCATTTCAATTCACATGTTTGTGGATTGTTTCATACCTTAAGTTTCATAGACTGTAATACTCAAATTTATCATGCTCAGTATATAGTACTAATTCACAGGACAGGTTTGTTTTACCTCTTATTTCATTTATCTTTCAGGTTACATCATCTT
Source organism: Megalonaias nervosa (assembly GCA_016617855.1). Classification (NCBI taxonomy): domain Eukaryota; kingdom Metazoa; phylum Mollusca; class Bivalvia; order Unionida; family Unionidae; genus Megalonaias; species Megalonaias nervosa. The sequence goes on from JAECUM010036270.1 coordinate 21,493, forward strand.
TCATTGGAATAGATAAATTGAATTAGTTTAAATTAGTTAGGATAGTCTGCTTTGAAATTTATCTCATGGAGAGATGTACCAGACAGCCAGTCTGTAGATATCAGAGAGAGAGAGAGAGAGAGAGAGAGAGTGAGAGCAAGAGAGATTTGTTTTGGAAAAAAAATTTTGTTTTGAAAAAATATTTTGAATGTTGTTAGGTACAGTACAGTTATCATTTTGTGTAATTATTAAGTTTGGGACAACAAATTAATATGGTGATTCCATAAAGGAATACTAAACTGTGTTCATGCATTTGATTGGTGGTGGTTGTGTAGGGTGGTTGGTTGATTGAATGCTTCAGGAAGTTTTAATAATAATATAAGTTTCTTTATCAAGGGGACAATGTACATACAAAACAAGGTGTTTGTAACAGGGTTTTTCATAGAATTGTATAACCATCCCATCAAGAGCCCCAGTTATATCTGTTTGGGCATTTATGACACATTATATCAGGGTTTCTGTGTAGAGCAAGTTTCAAAATGTCTGCAGTCCCTTACTAAACCACCCTTCATTATAACTGTTCATGTTACATGTATGCACAGTACTTACATTGTCAACTACCCTTCATTATAACTGTTCCTGCTACATGTATGCACAGTACTTACATTGTCAACCACCCCTCATTAAAACTGTTCCTGCTACATGTATGCACAGTACTTACATTGTCAACCACCCCTCATTAAAACTGTTCCTGCTACATGTATGCACAGTACTTACATTGTCAACCACCCTTCATTATAACTGTTCCTGCTACATGTGTAAGATCTGTATGGTCATGGATCCCATTTTATTTTATAATATTTAAATTATATGTATAAAGAACTTCACTATAAGGTGGTCTTACAATAATGTTTTACTTGATGACTCCCATGGGCAGTGTTATAATGAGGGATTACCATGCTTAATTATAAGACAATCTCATTACAGGGAAGTGTATTCCATATTTCCCATGGACAGTGTGATAATAAAGGAGTACATTACCTCATTATAAGATGGTATCACTATAACATGGCTTAATCCATTGGCTCTTATGGGCAATGTTATAATCAGGGATTACTGTGCTTCATTGTAAGACACTATTACAGTAAGGTGGTTTCTGCCATGGCTCATATGGATAGTGAAATAGGGATTATTGTTCACCATTGTAAGGCTTAAAGACAGTATTACTGTAAGGCAGTTTCCTCCATGGCTTCTAATTAGATGGTGTTATAATGAGTGAGTACTGAGCTTCATTATAAGGCAGTGTACTCCACAGCTTCCATGGAAAGTGTTATAATGAGTGAGTACTGAGCTTCATTATAAGGCAGTGTACTCCACAGCTTCCATGGAAAGTGTTATAATGAGTGAGTACTGAGCTTCATTATAAGGCAGTGTACTCCACAGCTTCCATGGAAAGTGTTATAATGAGTGAGTACTGAGCTTCATTATAAGGCAGTGTACTCCACAGCTTCCATGGAAAGTGTTATAATGAGTGAGTACTGAGCTTCATTATAAGGCAGTGTACTCCACAGCTTCCATGGAAAGTGTTATAATGA
>JAECUM010036271.1:0-18102 GCA_016617855.1 Megalonaias nervosa
AGCTTCGATTAGCGAATTGCATTGATTCGAAGATGCATCATCAGTATAAATGTCGTAGAAATACATTTTTTTTAAAAAAAATATTTCTAATAAGAAGTTTTACATAATAGTCAAGAATTTTTTTAAAGATTCCTAATTGTTCATCTCAAGAGAAGAAAGTAAGGGACATATTCACGGAGCCAATAGATATTAATTCACTCTCAATGCACTATTCTACATCTAAGAGATAATCATGGATAAGTATTATGAGGCAAGCATTCTATGAAGATAAATCTTAGATTTTAATGCTGATTTCATTTGATTAGTTTCAAATTTAGAGTCTGAATTTGGGCAGGGATCGTAAAAGAATGCATTATTTCGACACATTTTATTAATATATGCATATCCACATCGAATTGGCGTTGGTATTCATCTTACAGTACCCTCTGCTTGATCTAATTCTATATGACACTTTTTGTTAGTCAGTCATGTTCTTCATTCACTTACTCTGCTTCTCGGGTTATACTGTTTTATTTGTCGCTCGTCTCCATATAGTCCACGATGATCCTATAAGAAAAAAGCACTTCCTAGGTCATGGACTAAAGGTGATGTGGATATGTGCAACAAAGAGCTAAATTCTAATTGTCCATTCTGCACGGTACATTGAGAGCTCGAAAAGCTGAATCTGTTTGATATAAGTTAATATAAGGAACAAAGCTAGAACAAGGCCATGTTTAATTGGGGATTAGTCGATGATCAAGATAATCGCATAACTTTTCGCGTCCTTATGACGTTTATATTATATTTTTGTATCGCATTTTTTCATTAGATCGGAATAATAGCTTCGAAATAGTGAAAGATAATACAGAAGCTCACTTGTCGATGCAGATTTATTTGGTACATTGTCCTTGTACCGTAAGAACTGAGCTACTTGGAACACGATTTATCCGGCAGTAAAGTTGGCGCATGGCCAAAGTCTTGTAAGTTCAAAACTTTTTTTATATTTGATAGAGAAAATCAAAATTTAAGCAAAGATCATAAATGAATAATCCAAATATATGCAAAGTTTCCACCTTTTTAAAGAATGAATTAGGTTTAACGATATTTCATAGTGGTAATTTTGAGCCTGTATACAGTTTACAATTTTGATTTTTGAAAGGATTAGTAAACAGATTCTTTCGTACAAAACCACTAAATGTTAGATTCGATATATTTTGTCTTAAATTTCCAAATAATCTGTGCCATCTTGATGTATTTACACAGGCTGAAATGAAATTCAATGCATTCACAACCCACTTATTGTGCACACATGCATTTAAATACTTGAAGAATGCACACGTCTCATTGTGATATATATATATATATATATATATATATATATATATATATATATATATATATATATATATATATATATGTGCTTCTGAGGACAATTGAAACGGTCGGAAACATAAGTGTGAGAAAGATTCAGAGCGAACTATTTATGATATCTATAAAGGTCTACCAGAGTGTAATACACACAATTTATCAGAATGTTCATTTTTGGCTAAATAACTCAGAAATGTGCATTAGATGTGCATATTTTAATTCACAGAGAAGAAAATGAAGATAATCTGTGCATTTATCGATGTTTAACGGAAACGTTCCGCAAATATTTGAATACTTCCGGTGATATTAAGATTTCCGGAAGTGACGTTCTGTCGGGAAGTCCTACAAGTTTAGCGTATGTGGTGATGATGGCTGAATCTAGTGATGATTCTAGCGAATTTACGGCAGATTTGTCGTGCTCATTTTCGTCGTGTGAGGAAGATGAACTCCTAGAAAATGGCGACGTAATGACTCTTAAGAAGATTCTGCTCGCTGAGGTTAGACAGTTTGAATTTAAGCCTGAACGAAACGAGAACGTGGATAAGGACCCTAAAGAGAACATCGGGCATAAAGAGGCTGAACAGCGCTTGGCTATTTATTTTGGTAATCACTATTATCATTATGGCAATTATTATTATTAGTTCGTTAATGTTATTTCAATTTCATAATGCAAAGAGAAGGGCGCGCATTTGGGCGAAACTTTGACGTCTTCAGGGCAGACTTTCATGTGGGCGTGGTTCATCAGTAACTAGGGTGTTAAAAGTTAAACACTTAAGACAGCAATGGGGAAATTGAAAGGAAATCCTGTCCGAGTACATGAATACTTGTAGGCAAAATATTCTTAGAGTAGTTATGGTGCCACTATCAGAGTCAATTTTGGGACAAATAATTGCTTTATACACATGTGAAAATTATGCTTAAAATTCCTTTTCATAAAATCCCTCCTTTGTTGACAAAATGTATCAGTACTATCACTTTACTTGCGTGTGGAATTTTCATCCAAACCTTTCATTTTGATAATAGATCATGTTAAACTCATTGGTCCACTATGTTAGAAATTCTCATGAAAAATTATTTTCATTCTTTGAACAGATTCTATACAATGACATTAAAGCGTGTTGCTGTATGTTCATATTCACGTTTGATTCATTTAGCTTCTTAACACTGGTTGTAGTAGAATCTAATTGTATGCTAGAGGCCTTGACTCTGAAAACATAAAATAAGTAACAGAAAACCGGGATACATGAAATAACATAACTTTATTCAAGTTTAAAAATTTGCTGTATATTCCATTTTCAGTCATAATAGATACATTGCTGCATAGAAGTGGCAATAAATGTCTATCAACCGACTCCGGCTTCCTGACCACTTCCTCCAGTATCGCCATCAATTCATCAACATAGTCTGAAAAAAATTGTTACCCCAGTAATTCAAGAAACTGAAAAATGTCATCCACTGCCTATATTCACACTGACAATTTACCAAAGCGAAATAATGGAACTGGAAACAAGACTTAAATAGTATTCCTTTTAAGATACATAAAACCATAGTTTAATGAATGATTGAATAATAATAATATTTTTTGCGATATTTGATTTTGAATATGTGCAACAAAAAGAGACTCTGTGTTAGCTTTATTTTGATTAAAATCTTTCAAGTTTGAGTTGCTTTGCTTTAGTTAGTTTCTCCCTTCTGTGTGAGTACATACGGGGGCGTGGAGAAGGGGCCAGAAATGTTAAGGGAGTGGGGCTGTATTCCTAGTGATATGTTCACTGTCCACCTTTAATATAACTTTAAACATACAACTGTTACATTACTATATGTGCTTGTATACGAGTTTTATCAAATGGTATCATTCAGGGTAGTAAAATTGCAATATCTACATACCCTTGGCTGTATGTCACACATCCTAATAGTGTGTGGCTCACATATTCTCTCTGATCCATTTCTGTATTTGAACATGCCTGTCTGTAATAATAATGTCCACCTCCATACTGTGGTTCTGTAGTTTTTATGGCTCCAGAAAGTCCCTCTTTCTCCATGTGGTAACTACTCTTCACTTCATTGTTCTGAAGAAAAGAGAACAAACGGGTTGAGCAACATTAACATCACTTCTATTTCTTGAAATGTGACGTAACCTGTACATAGCTTAAATGTGTTTACCAACATTTTAAAAATGGACTTATGCATAAGTAACATTGAAAAAGTAAGCTCATTTTCTCGCACGTGTGTCATGTATGAATGCTGACAAGTACATGAAAGTTTGCAATGCCTTTGCTTCTTCTCTTTACTTGCTGGGGGCCCCGAGTGGCCAAGTGGTCTAAAGCGCTCCCCGTTACGGATCACTGCCATCTCACCTCTGTCTGCGTGGGTTCGAGTCTAGGATTCGGTGAATGTGGATATGTGAGAAAGCTTGCCAGTAGCTTCTCGTGGGTCGGTGGTTCTTTCCGGGGATTTCCCAGTTTCTTCCTCCACCATTAATACTGGCCGCCAACAACAACAACTCTTTGCATGCTGGACATTTACTTCACAACATGTGTAGTAGGTGAAATTTTAGACGTGTACTGATCATTGTAGTTTTCACACAGATGAGGATTTTTCATAAATATGTGTATCAATTAAAGTGTATCATTGCTAAATAATAACAAGTTCACAAATGCTTGGTCAATCGAGTCAAACGCTTACATAATCATACTGAGCTTAGTTAATACAATGTTATATGTTTCGTTTGCTTGTTTATGTTTTCTTAAGTATCCTATCAGTCTGACATTGAACAGCAATACTGCATGATTGTGTATCTAATCCCTGTAATAAGAGTATGAAAAATGTGTCTCATGCCTTTGCATTAGATATGGAAGTCACACATGAAGTCTTTTGCATATCTGAACAATAGTTGACAAATGTACCCTTGCTTTCGGCTTACTTTTACAACTAAGGGTTGATCATAAAGTTTGACATATTACCAATACATTGTATTTTTCCGCAATAAAAAATGTACATAACTTAATTATTGACTCATATGCTGATACAATTTGTGAGGCCTTAGGAATCCATATCAACTATGAAGCTATACAAACCACGTAAACAGGGAATTAATGGAAAGTTCACTGTGACATCAAAATGCACCACATGATATGTCACACCATCTACTGTCTTCGGTTCTCCCTAGTGCAATATCTTCTGGTGCTGGTTCTCAACGTTCTCATTCAGTACCTAACAAAAGTATTTTAAAAAATTCCTTTTAACTATGGTTCTGTACGTATTGTGAATAATAATAATATACTCTCCACACTGAACAGACATTAATGAATGATTGAATAATAATAATAATATATTCACACTCACAAGCAATGGGTTGTGGGTTTGACTCTGACCTAGACCGTCATCTATTGACACAGTAGTGTATATTCTGGCAAACAAGGTAATTTACTCCCAGTGCCTCAACACGATGGGTTAATTAGCCTTTACAATTAAACACAATCAATACATCAAGTATTCAGAACATTTTGGCTTTAGCAGAAAACTTGTTTTGTCATTATTATTATTGTTGAACAGGCATGAAATAAGCATGGGCATGCACATGAATTTTTTTCGAAGGGGGATAATGGGGGAGTGAGGAAAACCAAATCCAAGAACACACATGCACAAACAGACAGACACACACACACACACACACACTCGTCATGGTAAAGCAGGATTCATTTTGGGGGGTAGGGGTGGGGCCATTATGATTTACAAACACCCCCCTAAAATCGCCCTCTCCCATTGATCGTTCTTTTGCTAGGTATATTTATGGCGAGGGGTAGGGGCTGACAACTAATAATATAGCAAGATAAAGATGAATAAATATTTTACCCTCGCTAGGTCTCGCTTCTGTACAAGCTTCTCTCGGTCTTCATGTTGTTAGCCCTGCCGTAACCCTTGGTTTTTGTTGATCTGGTGTTCACGGACTCAGTTATCTGGCGAGAAAACACGCTTGGTACTGCATTTGGCAGGAGTCGTCTGATGGTCGCAATACTATGTGACTCTTTAATTTTATAGACGGTATCGAAATCGTCGTCTTTCCAATGGTCACTGCAGACTACCTCGCCTGTCTCTGGTTGGATAACACACCGTACCAGCTACTGAATGTAACTAGCAACGAAAGTAGAAATTCACGGTTCCCTACAGCACGTCACTTCCGCTTTGTCTTACGGAAATTGACGAGCGCAAAATCGGCTAGGAGCGTGCTGCTTTGTGCGATACAAATCGATGTTTTGTAGTCATTATTTTCATTAGTGATTAGGTATTTGACATAATACCTTTAAAAATCACATCTATAAGATTAAATTTATCACATAAACCAATGTTGTGTGAGTACACTAGTAGAAGTTTAAATTCGCGGTAAGCTCTGTTCACCTCTGAAGTATTTATGCCAATGGCTATAATAAGGCCTCAAACCTTGGTCACTGCAATGAGATAAACACGTTATTATCATTATAGTTTTATCCCTCAGTAATTGCTCTCTGATGTTGGTATTGATCAGAGTTAAATAACTATACAATTTCCACGACTAGATGGTCTGGAATCATATTACATAGTCACAGAAAGTGGTATATGAGTGCGTGTGAGTTTGGATTTTAGCTTTAACAATTTGAGTCATATTGCTACTATATCTGCAATGTGGCAGTTTTTGTTGATATCTAGCACTGGGGCATCATGCCGCAGACATGTAACATCATGTCCTACTCAGTCACATTATCCTGACACCAGGTCGACCAGTCCTTACACTAGCCTCTTAATGCTGAGCGCCAAGCGAGAGATCCGCTAATACTATTTTGATAAGTCTTTGGTATGACTCGGCCGGGCTTCGAACTCGCCACCTCGACCATCTGAGACGGACGCTCTAAGCGCTTAGGCCACCGGAGCATTCCACATAAAGTCGAAAAGAGTCGCTAAAATATAGGAGAGATAACACCTATAAAATATTTCGCTCAAATGAGTGATTGCTTCGCTTTATCTACAGACAATAATTTATTTTTAATTTCTGCCAGTTCAATGGAGACAAACAGATAGATGCCAGCAATTAAGGCTGCCATTGCTTCTAAAGAGCATGAACATTGTTTTCCCTTCCAAAAGTCCTGATTAAATGAACTGTTCCAGAACATAAAGCTTTGGCTATTCTGAAAACGTATAATACGTCTAGTTGCTGATTTAAATATAATGAATCCTGATATCTTTATCACTTTAATAAATTTATATTAAGTTGCTTTATAGAGTTTCATAACACATAGCACATGCTAAGTGCAGACTTTATACTTTGAGTCATTAATCACCATAAATAGCCAACATTTTTCGCCCATAAAGTGGATAAGTGGAAATGTGTCTTCTTGAGCATTGTCTGTGACAATCTGGAGTAATACAGCAAGGAGCGATGATAAAATGCTTTCTGAGTAATACACAGTTGCTTAAGAAATAAATTATAATTTTACATTACACGTCTTTAGAGAAGTATTTAATCAGAGAAAATCTTAAAACATTCATAAGGTAACGTGTATTAATATTAATACTTACTCAGGTAGTAAAGTATATTCCAGCTCCCCAAGGCATCCTCCACCCCCAAAAATATCAACCACTGAAAGAAACTTCTCTAAATTGTCACAAAGTTACCATGAGGTAAAGTACTATGGTTGAGACTACTCTGCCCAATTTCTGTATACACAAATAACGTGCATGTATTGTTATTACATTCACCCATTGTCAAGCTATTAATTCAACTATCTCATTTTTTGGAGGAAATGAATGATACCCGTTTTATCTCCGGACCGCTGAGCACTCCACCTTTGATTTCGTCAGCAAACTTTTGTCCGACAGCTGTTCCTGCTGCAGATGCGGCTCCTGTTGCAAAAGCCTTTGACGAGTCTAACGCTATTGGTGCTACTTTGTGAGCTATTCCAGGTATATTTTCGATTATCTTTGAGAAGATATTCCCGAAAAACCCACCTACGAATTTTTTGGGATAAATGTTTCGTTTTTTCATCTTGATTATATAAAATGTCTGATAAATTTGACTTTGATCATTCATTTCTTGCACTCAAAATACTTCTTTACTTTTGGTGAACTAAGAAAATAGGGGCATTATATTCCGGGTGCATTTGTCTGCTGTCATTAGATCGTTTTCCCCTTCCGTGCAATGTTAATACGGATTCGAAAAGACTAGCTTCGTAATCAGAGTAGTGAAAATACCAGCTGTTAAACTGCCAATAATTTCGAAGAAAGTAACGTATGTATGTATGTATGTATGTTAGTATGTATGTATGTATGTATGTGTATGTGTGCGTGCGTGCGTGCGTACGTGTGTATGCATGCATGCATGTATGTAAGTATGTATCAACGTAGATTTCTGTTTTATGGAAGTGTGAAACAGTTTATTGGAAAACATTGATTTTATATAGCACTCAGTTATGAATGATGCATCCATGTGGGGCATTATCATAATAACAAGAAAACATTTCGCACAATTCTGCACCCATACATTATCCCATATCCCTGCATTATAGAGCGAACGCCAAAAACTATAATATATGGAACATAATGCCCTTTCAGCTACCCCCAACCCCCAGGGATTCTTTCAAACTTTTGAAACCGTTGCATGCCAGTCAACATACCTTTTGGAACGGTGATTTGTAAACAACAAAATGCATTGCTTATATTTATCTGTGAGTGTATGTTAAATATTAGGATCATTATTTTAATCTTAGTCAGGGACAATGGCATTCATATGGATAGAAATGGTATACCTGATGTATACCAATTTTCTTTATTATAATTTTAGTAACATATTTTATCTCGTTGACAACTAAGGCTTGTTCTAGAAATGAACCTTTGACCCTCATCCTGATTCTTCTTTTGTATCCTAGTTTTTATAATATAATTTTGTTTACTTGAAAAAGTATTCATTCTTGCATTAACATTTTTGGCAGATTCTGTCTTATTGTTAGTAAGGTTGGTGGAGGAAGAGTCCGAGAAGCACCCCAAAAAGAGCTACGTTCCCCAAGGAGGCTACCGGCAAGTTTATGCGTATGCCCTCATTGGTCGAACCTGAGACTGGAACACACGCGGAAAGAGTGAGATGTGAGTGATCAGTAACGGCTGTAGCCAAAGACTACTCAGTATCCAGCGGTTCTAAACAGTAGAGGGACAGAAACGTTTGGTTCCCATATTTGCTATTTAGTTTCCGTTTCAGACGATATATATCGTGGAATAAATATCTAACACACACACACACTAATATATATCACATTTCCTTCATCCCACTGAATATTACAAGGTTTTCGTAAACGATTTCCATTAAACCTTGTGTACGTCATTATGCTTTGCCTATTCATGTGCCTCTACATACATGAACTTATTTTTGAGGACATCTTTAGATGAGCCAGATGGAAGCTGAATCAAAATCCAATGATATATATATATATATATATATATATATATATATATATATATATATATATATATATATATATATATATGACAGTTTCTTAGTTTGAGTACGTGATTTCAGATTGGCAGCTTTTGTAATACAACATAAATTTGATAAAAGCAGCTTTTGTTGAATAACACACAGCTCGTCAAATATCCATTTTCACGTGTGAATTTAAACATTGCAAATGGTTAAAACAAGATAAAAGTTGTTCCTTCCAAAGTCTAGGAATGCAGAAGCAGATTGGATGCATCAGCGGAGGGTGTGGATATGGAAAAAAGTATAAAATAGTAGGCTGTAGTGGAATAAAACTGTTGCGATAAGTACCTGAGGGCATCATAAAACAAATCAAAGTTATATGTGACAAATAAAATGCTAATATGTAATCATGCGAGGCAGGATAACAGTCACATGTGACACAAGATACAAATTTTCCCGCAAGGGCATTTATCCCTGAAATCTCTATCTGTATCTATTGGTTATGCGAGGATATGTTTCTTTATGTGCAAGACAAGTTATGGTTTAATGTCACAGTGACAATATAACAGGGTTGGATTTCGGATTTACAACAGAACACTTTTGATGGGGGGTCAAATACAATGTTTATTGATGTATGACTTGAATGAGAAAAGAATATTTATTAATACGTGCGTGTATAAGACACAAATATTGGACAAGTTAACATAATCCGCACGAACCTGCAACAAATATAAATATTGATATACGCGTTTTGTCATGAAAATTAAAACTAAATATCTGCTTAAATATTCACAATGGGTTCGGGAAATCGTTCATAGATAAAAGACTTTTCCTTCGAGTACGGATTTGCTCTAATCTTAAAAGTAAATTAAATATTTTCCCGCCAGTGTAGAGAAAATTCCGCGTGTTAATTCTCTCTAAAGGTTCAGCCTTAAAAATAAAGCAAATTTGGTATTCGACGAAGAAAGAAAAGGTCAGGCCCTTTACTTTCCTTATAAACGGCGTACATTTGCGCATACACAGGAGGCGGAGCTTAATGTTTTAAAAGTATAGAACCGCAGAGCTTCCAACCAATATCTAGCAGTGTTTGGTGTTGTGAGTGTAGTCAGAAAACAGTGGATTTTATTCCAAACTTGGATAACCTTTACGTAAGCGTGCATTATATTTGTTGAGGTAGTAAGATATTGTCTGTTTAAAAAAAAAAAACTTTGTCGTATGTACTACTAGTATTTAATCTTAATATTGTGATATATTTAACATTATAGCGTTTACATCTGCAATTATAAATTTATATTCTAGATCAAGAATAGTCAAAAGAAGACTAAATATGAAACACCTGTTTCAAGTGCTTACCTTGGGATCGTATTTGATGTGCCTAGTGTCAGGAAAGGTAAGATAACTATTAGGATAACGAATGCGTTTCAATACTTCAACAAGTTCATGTTACACTTTCATAATCGGCAGTTATTTCTAACACCTTCTTGTGCTGGTGTAATGCTTATAGTAGCCAATTATTATAATAATAATAATTTCTGCAATATTATTTTTATAGCTGTGTCTTTAATTTTTCCAACATATCCTGTTTAGACTTGCTTTTACAGAGTTTATCTCTGTGTATGCGGATGGAATTTAATATTACATCAATGGAAGGATAATTATGGTGACAAGTTTAGTTGAAACATCTGGTCTGACCGTGTGGAATATATTAATTATCATCCAAAAATATTAAGCATATGTATTATCAGAACTTATTATTTTCTTATTCCATTATTATGGGCACACAACTATATCGGACGATTTCAGAGACGAGACAAGAACCAAACTCAAAATTTAAATTTCTTTACATAATCTACTTGATGTGTGGCTGCTATTTTGCAAATATTTACCGCCTAATACCATGCGTATTCTTTTATAAAATCTGACACAAATGAGTCTGTCATACATACTTTTAGTGTGAACATAAATAATGTCAAACCATCAAATATGGCCACAGGTACTATAAATAGAAACGCATTGAAAATACTTCTATATAAAAGAGTCGGAATTAAATTCGAAATGTTTAAATGATTAAGCAAATACGGCTGCTGTTTCTAAAACAAAATGAAGTCCAGATTTTAAAACTGGTTGATTGTTTAGTATTGGTGCGCAACATATGCGACATTTGAAATAGCATTGATCTATTGATTAATTATTTAATCTAATCAGTCCTGTTCCATAGTCAATTAACATTTACATGTGTCAATATAGCTTTAGACCACTTCGGTGCGGAAGGTCGTGGGTTCTAACCCCGGCCGAGTCAAAGACTTATTAAAAAATGGCGCTCAGCATTAAGAGGTTAGTGTTAGGACTGGTCGGTCTGATGTCAGGAAAATGTGATTGTGTGCTCCATGATGCAACATGTCTGCATTATGATGCCATAGTGCTAGACCTCACTATGCAGATATCTTAACCTTATGACTGAACAATTGTTAAAGCTACGTTAGAAATCCAAATCAACACACACACACACACACACACACACACACACACACACACACACACACACTGTAGCATTATGCTTTATCTCCTGTCTAACAGCCACCATATCACGACAGAGAGCTGCTGGAAGAAAGCCAAATGTAGACTGAAAGAACGATGCAAGCTATCCCTCTATAGCCATCGGACTTTAATAACTTCATCTAAAAAAGTACTGAACCGAATTTGAGCCAATTTAACAGAAAATATTTTGGCACAAAAGGTTTGCCATATTTACACAAATGATGCCGACACATATATATTGGCCAACTGACTAAGCATTTAATTTCCAGGTAGATATCTGTAAATGAAGGTATCTTTTCTGCATGTGGGCCTCTCTTTACTTTATAAATTCCTCTACCTCAAACACAAATATTCTCTGTTTGATTCTGATAGTGTCTGGCAATTGCACATGGTGACATGCAATTGCTTCTTTAACATGAATATGTATTTGTTTTCGTCTTTACTGACATTTTAAAGTGGTGACAAATGATCTTAGTTTGTTTTCGTTGGATAAAACAAATATCATTTTGAAATGTTGGAAACGTGTTAAGAATAAAATGAATACGTGTCGAAAGAATGTAAACGATAAGCCCAAACACTGTATATGAATTACGATATATTGCAGGAGAATAAAGAAATTCATATATTTTGACTGAAAACAGTCTATATTATACATTTAAAAATATTACGCTAAATCTATGATAGTCTAGTCCTCTTAATTCACAAGGGATTAGTTGTAGACAATACACACATAGTAACTGTAAAATCTATAAAATCAAGGAACGTTGTCCCTTACCATTCAACAAGAAGAATCTATTTGTTTGTACTTTAGTTGCAATTTGCTGTGCCCGAGTGCAGTCGGGATAAGGTTAAATAACTGGACGTCTTCAACTGATATTAAATGTTAGATATTTTATGCTTCTACTTGCACAAATTTCCGTTTCGTTTATTGAGTAAATTGCACTTTTACATTCATTTCTATGGGGTGTAAATACACATGAAGTCGAAACAGCAGTGATAGCAATACCATCAATACGAGAAGATGTTAAGTTTTTGACGTAGTTCTATTTACGGTTGTTTCATTCTCTTTCAGGCAAATATCAACGCCGGTTTAAGCTTTGGTAAGTATATTATATATATCTGCACTTGGCAGGTTATGTCTTTGGGAGTTTTCTCGCTAATGGTAAAGGAATATCTTATAAATCAGACGATTTATAAGTTTCATAAATATATCCCAATATGTGTACGTCGCAAACACGTTTGAAAAGATACACTTCTAAATTCTCGTCAGGACAATTTTACATCGTGTTAAGTAATCGACATGTCTAGAGGCATCAAAGTAAGTTAATGAAACTAATGAACTAGAAATTTGTGTTGTTTCTTAAATATAAAATTATTTATTGACATCACTACCATTTTGTTTTCGTTGTTGTGAAAATGTACTATAACTGACAAAAATATTATCTCAGATACATTGAAATTGCAACAATTTCAAATTCACGAACATGCGTTATTTTAAACAACTGCTTCCAAACACATTTGCAATCAATTGTTTTATCCATTACAGTAAAACATGACCTACCAGAAATTACGATATTATTATAGAATAGCTATCTAATGGACGTGGAAGGTGCCATTACTCTTTTTGTGCAGTGAGGCCATTTTTTACACAGAGGATTGAACCGATTATTATTATTATTATTATTATTATTATTACTACTACTACTATTGCTTTGTCTTATTCTTCTTCTTGTTATTTTTGTAAAAAAAAACAATCTACAAAAGACTCACCAAACAATTGTCTAAAATACAACATTAAAGGATCAACTATTGTCGGTCATGATAATAATAATGTTTATTGTAATGATGCTAGTATGTATCTCCGTTATTTGCTGCATCAGAGTGAAAGATACAATTTTGGTGAATATTTTTATTATTTGGAACATGTATGTATGCATGTGGTTCTCCCCGGAGTTTTACCGCTTTCTTCCTCCATCAGTTACACAAGCCGCCATGTATAGCATATCTTGTGCTACAAAAATGGCCTTAAATTCAACAACAACAACAGCAGCAACAACAACAATAAATTGCATGTTCATTTGTTGGTAATTAGTAGCACTAATATTCTTGGGTCAAATGTAGAGTACTAAAACTTAAAGTTCATGGCTGTTTTTTTTTTTTGTTTTTGAAATGCAAATAGCAGTGACAGTGAATCAGATACGACGAGCAGTTAAGCATGTTTATTGAAACAAAGCTAAACAGAGTCCGTGGACAAATTAACAGTTGCTGTATCTCAGTTTCTGTTAATCGGAATATATTCTATTGAGAAAGTGTCATTGTTTTGAGATGCAATAATTTATGTTTGAAACCAATGAACTGAACTTTAGAAAACATAAATGATTCATGCAAAAGTGTAATAGGATCAGATAGAATCAAAGTATGTAAGAGAAACATTATGAAACTGAAACCATTGATTGTCCTGATATATACTCAAAATGTTGAAAAGAACAATGTAGTCTTTGAGCGAAAATAACTCAAACACGTCAATTCGGGAAAGGAAAGTCATAAAAAGTATGTAACTGTCACAAATGGAAAGCGCATCTTCAATGCATTTATTTTAATTGAATTTAATGCAGTTTAGTTTGCGCTAAATGGTCAGGAAAAACGAACGGAAAAAATGGAAAGTCACTATGACACGAAATCTGCGTCAAATTGATTTTCCTTAACTTTACTGAAGATTCCTCAGATCTGTCACACACACACATACACACACGCCCGCACGGGCGCTCATTCATATATATATATATATATATATATATATATATATATATATATATATATATATATATATATATATATGTGTGTGTGTGTGTGTGTGTGTGTGTGTCTTTCTCTCTCTCTCTCTCTCTACTGGAATTTTTTTTTTACTATTACTGCTAACATTTGGTGGCAATTTTTTTTTAATTAACTGCCGAAAGGGACTTGTGGATAAAAGTCACTCCTGTCAAGATATGACCCATTTACCTTCAAATGGGTTCGTTACGCCCTGTATAGTATCATGCGCTGAAAAAAAATCACGTTAAACCGCGAACAAGAACAACAACAACAAATAAAACTAGGGCAATTGGCCAACTGATAGCTTGCATATGGAAAGGTCAGGGATATACCTGCAACGTGAAATCAACCTATATACAAGAGCGCTTTAAATGTTAACCTATACCAGTCAATAAACTCACCTCTGTTCACAGAAGAATGTGGGCATAAACCAGCCTCCAAACCGAAGGAACGTTAGCCAACCACAGCATTTTTAATGCCGTAAAATAGCTCCTATCGTGTGGTGCAATTCCGAATTTGTCTATGTCTACTAATAATGCAAATATCCAGTCACAAACACATTACTGTAAATCCGGAATATATGTAACCATAACAATCCCATTACATATGGAACACTTTGAATACTTAGAAGTGAAACTAATAGTGACACGCTCTAGCTGTTAAAATTTCTCTCTGTGACATCATACTGAACTTGCATATACATTCTGTGTTGAAAACGTATGCTGTTTGAGTGAACTATTTTGTTTATTCGGAAGGAGAGTTGCTCTTTGAATTATAATTGGTAAACATTTTACAAATAAAGGTTACTAGGTATAGAACAGCGCAAAAATTTCCAGGGACTATTTTTACGCGCAACAAATGAAAGGTGCATCATCTGAGTCAAAATGAATGAAATTATTTCTCCTTTAACTCCTATTTCCATTCAAGTAAAAACTATGTCATAAACAGAATCTCCAACGGATAATGATTTAATATTAAGTTTATTAAACTCTTTGAATAATGTCCAACGTTTGCTGGCCATATATATATATATATATATATATATATATATATATATATATATATATATATATATATATAAGGACACAATTGTAAACCTGAAAAAAGTTGGATATTGTTAGAGACAAATGTTGCGTAGATGACCATTTGAGGAGGCACAGTTAATACATTTTTTTTTTATTCCTATGGTATATACAACCCCAAGTCTAAATTGGAAACTCGATGTCATGTTATTCGTGCATGTTAATTCGTTTTTATAGGATATTTTTATTTCGATATCAAGTTGTCTGATATTATGTAAAATTGAACAAATAACATTTATGTATTTTTTTTTTTGTTTCAATTATTGCATACTAATTACCAAACATGCTCTTCAATTTTACTTTGCAGTCAGTCAGATACTCTTAAATTACTTTTTCATCGGTCAAATGCTAGTCAGATTACATTTTTATTATTGATTTGAGCACTGTCAACACTACAATTATCTGCTAATTATACCTAATGAAGATATATGAAGATAGAGCTAGCGAGTGAAGAGCAAATCAGGTATGGTACAAATTAATTCCCATCAAATTTACAATATCAAGTGCATGAAAAATGCAATATGAAGTTATCAAAACTTGTATTCAAGGAAATTCTCCACTACAAAAACAGTAGTTTTTTAATTATATGTTCAAAAGGAAAACAGTTTAATATTAGTTTAACTAAACGGTCATGAAATCTTTTTTGTCATTTTCTTTTCCAAGTCACGGATTTTATACAATCTATGTTAGTGTAAGCTAGTTATTGAGAACACACTTACTTGAAAAGTTGTACACTTTGTGTAATATTGCTTACTGAAAGTCGCGTTCCATATAAAGCAGTACCAATATCGTGAATTCTAATAGAGTACTGGTTGCAGAACTGGACTGTTGATAGACGGCACTCAGCGATCGGTCACTGATAAAATGTATTAATTGTAATTCCCTGTTAGGATGGTATTACAACGAAACTAAATTTATAACACTAGACTCAGTAAACCAGCAGAACACACGCGAATAATTTCGATGGCATTCTGGCATGGACTATTAAACTAAAAGGTATGCTATCTTGATGTATGCTGTTTTCTAGAGTTCTGAGTACATGCGACATATATAAAGTTATGAATATTTCCAATACTTAGAACGCTTCACTTTATCATTTCAGATTGTGCAAGCAATGGGTCAATGCTTATTTTTGGGGCAGAGGCAGCTTCTTATGGATCTATTTATGCAACTGGGGTGAACGGCACAAAAAATGATACAAAATGTTCTTGTTCCAGATATGCATATGGACTAAACGTTACTTATGAGATAAAGTACTGTGATATTGTAAGTACATCAAATCATAGCAGTTGCTTCCTTACAGCATAGAAAGTTATCATATGCTTTTCTCTGAACATTTCACTGCATCGATGGTATCCTCCGAATGTCCACTTAACCAGACAAATTTACAAAGTTTTTCTCTATTTATATTATACATTACATTCAACGGAACGATGCATTATCAAGGTATTCAGATGCAACAGTACAAATATGTGCTCACATAGTACGATGAGAGATATGCAATATGGCAACTGTCTAAAATGTAATCACTGCCTCATTCCTCGAATAACAAATAGAACATTAAGACGCTTAGAACTTCCCTATGTTATTTCTCCCTACTATACGTAAAACCCATATTACTTATATTTTAAAATTAGTAAAAAGACATGCCATCTACAAGAGACTGTTTAGTGGGTATTTAGTTAGTTAGGACAATAAGAATTTAACAAAGGAATGAGAAGACTTGCATCAGTGAAACTACGAATGAAATTAGGTGATTACGCCTGTACCACACAAAAATAATCTATTGAATAAGGGACTGACTTTTGAATGAATCTCTGCGTTTTGGTCTCTTTTATTGAAATATCATAGTTACAAACACAAACTCGGAAGAAAAGTTTTTATTAAATTGGAGGATACAGAATTTAAATAACAATTATTTATTTCTTATGGAATCTTATAAGTGTCAATTACTCTAAATGATAACTAGTATTCGAGAATGATATTCCTTTCGTTTGTTCGTGACAAATATCAAGAAATTAAATAAATTCATCCCAATCAATTTTATTGCGGATTGGTTGTTATGTATGACTGTATGACCACATGAAATTGTATTCTCACGAAAACGACAAATTACTCCCAAAAGACCAATTTGTATCCTTACGAATCGTTCTCGTTTAAAATTAGCAAAGATGTTGAATAAAGCATTTACTATTTCTGATATATCAAGAACACACACACACACACACACACACACACACACACATATATATATATATATATATATATATATATATATATATATATATATATATATATATATATGCACATATAAATGCAATAAACTGACGACGAACAATGCAAAACTAATATCTAACTAGCCTGAGCGCTTTCGACTCTTAATGTGTCTTTTTCAAAGGCATATACAACACATAGACAAAACAAACAAATAAAACATAAAAACCGTTGTGTTTGCAAAACTCTACATGGCTGTTTCTACATGAATTAAACCTTTAGATGTATTATGTCTCAACCAGCCTATATCAACTTGTTGCGGATACTGGAAAATATTTGTATTAAGCTAGAAATCGATGAGCCATAGCGACATCTATTACTTTGTGTACATTTATGTAAGCGAAATTATATCCTGGATATTTAATTCTTATAGTAGTAATTGAAGGCTACTAAGAAAATTTAGAAAAGTTTTGAAAAGACAATGTGTCGGCTGCAAAGGATAATTCCACTTGTGCATGGCTGTCTTTTTCTAGTCTTCTTGGTTTAAACCGCTTGGTTTCAATGTTCTAAGGCGGCGTATCCAGTAAGATTCCTTTTCCTTCCTGGTTTCGGAACTCCAGTTGGGGTTGTTAGCAATTGCGATAAGTGTTTTATCACTGAAAGTGT
>JAECUM010036272.1:0-35991 GCA_016617855.1 Megalonaias nervosa
AAAAAATCTTTTATATTATATCGTAACAAATGAAACGACGAGAAGGCCTCTTTTCGCTCTGTATAACTGAACAGGTCCAGGTCGAGGGAAGGAGATTTCAACCCCAGCCCTCCACCCCCGCAAAAAAGCGTACACGCACACAGACTTATAGTCACTGGTCACTTGAAATTTGACCATCATTTTATTCTTGCGCACGTTTATTGGGTATTATGCATACTTTGGGTAATTAGACACAGACTTTTGTTTTGATGCCCTTTCGAGGAAAGTCAGTGCCCTTTTGAAATTTTGTTAACCGCTGGGCATTTACACCGACAAACCTAACACTACCAGTCAACAACACAATTACGTAAGGGTTCACGCATGACTCGCAATTGGACAGGTAAGTAAATCCATTGGAATTCGTGCTTTGCTAAAATTTCATTGACAGAGGCGTGGGATTAATTATTAAGGGATAATGTGTTATCGTTAAATACTTCTTACATACTGACAAGGCAAGTAACGGTAAGTAGGAGGGGCAAGAGATACTTTATTTTCTCCTCTTAATATCCACCGCTTTGAATGATATATCCGCTAAAGATTTCTAGTCTTTATCCATTCCTTTCACTGTCATTTCATTTCCTGGGCTTCGCCCTCAGACCACCATCGGAGTAACCGTCCCACAGAGGCGAGAGGACTACTTGCTTATGCTTCCCTTAAATAATACTAAACGATATTTCTGGATCCGCTCCTGGTAGTGAAGTCCTCAACACTAGCACTTCACGCATGACTGGCAATTGGACAGGTCAGCAAATCCATTCAGTGGACCATAGATGTTTGAGTTCACGTCTTCCCTCTTCCCGGGCAACTGGAGGGGGGGGGGGAGGGGCATTCCGAAATTATGGTAATGGAATCCGCTGCAAGTCCTGATCCCAATTAACATCCTCCCGACCAGTTCAACCTTCGTCGTAGATAAATGTATTGAAACGGGGTTGTCTTTGTAATGATAAAACAAGTTTGATTCAGATGCATGAAGATTTAATCATCCCATTCGACCTACTCTACCTTGCCTACAAACAGAATATGTGTGTGCGTAGTACTTGCTCACAGTTATAATTTTCTCACATGTCAAAACAATATAGATTTATATATAATGGAGCAATTAAATTGAAATCGAGATATCGATTGGCAGATCTAGACTTTAATCAGACTGGCTTACATGTTTCTCCTGCGTCCTAGGCCTACCAGTGCTAAGAAGCCTATGATTTATGTCAAGGCCATTGATATCAAGGCATCTAGACCTGTTTATAAGCTACATATTAATATTAACTGTTATTTCACATAAAACTGGTCTGAATACATTTTTATTAAATCTTTACTGTTCACATCTGGCGGATTGAAATAAACACGTACATGACACTATTTTTAGAAGGGGAAATTTAGTCACGTGACTTGTCCAAAATTCTGGCCGTAATTAGTTTTGAGGAGAATGTCGATTTTTTTCAGGCTTTATATAATAGAATATAATTATTTCCCATTAGATTTACTCTCAGAATATTTTAATGTAAATTGTTAATAATTAGCAAGGTCGGATTTTGTTCCGGTGCGCAGAACTGCCCGGATGTATCATGGCGTCAACCGAATTGTGAGAGTCCCATGTAGTCGCATATTATACCCCACAAATCCCATAGTTTTGTGCATCTGTGTGTCAAAAGCACACCCCATTTATGTGCATTAATGGTAATGCATGCAAGGAAACATCCAAGACTCAATGATGGGTAATGATCACTCGTGGAAAGTACTGTCAGTGAAATAAAATTGATGTGCCGCCATCTTTGTTGTCAAAATTATTTTCAAAATGTAGAAGCATTCGGTTTTTGTAACTTTTCACAAATTCCGAGCATGTAACCAGCAACTTATGAATCACATTATATTTTTCAGGTATGTGGACAAGCGAGAGGCCCATCCGTTTCAGGTAACTATGATAGGAAAGTCTGCAGCATAGAAAATCTTGAGACGTTTGACGAGACGTCTGCACGTGAGGAAATTCGAAAGTTCCATCTCAGAGGTTGTGCCATATGTGCATCAGACATGTTTCACTGTTCCCAGTGATGCTAGTCTAATCATGGAGAATCGAATATCAAACTGTATGAAGAAGAGAGTGGCTTTAGCTCGTAATATTGAGTTTCATAATGAACTGCTCCATTTGTAGTCTGAAACTGTTTGCTGCATGATCGTTACTTACTCTTGCTTGTGTACAGTATTTTTGTTGATAGCAGATAGTAGATTTTCAAAATTTGTAATCTGCTTTCAGCAAAACTATTACCCAGAATTAAGAACAAGTAGCAAATGTGTGTGACAACTGGTTTCGTGCATCAACTGTGAAGGCTCTTGACAGGCACAGATGGAAATGCAATGCAAGTAACAAATCTCATGTGGGCCATTTCCAAAGTAGTTAAAAATTGTTGGGAATCATGCCCACAAAAACATTTTATGAGAGTGATGTCATCAAGCATTCAAGATATTTGAGTGTCATCTTAGTGTACATTCAAACATTAATCTTTATGTTTTGGAAAAGGCCCATCAGCTGATTTAACAGTGTCTAAAGTTTACACCAATGTGGTAATGTAGGTTTATGGGGCCACTGGGTGGCCAAGTGGTTAAAGCTCATGCCTTTACCAATCAGTGCAATCTCACCACTGTATGCATGGGTTAGAGTTTTGATCTTTGCCAGTGTGGGTATGTGAAAAAGCTGCCAGTAGCTCTCCATAGGTCAGTGGTTTAAACGGGGGATTTCCCAGGTTTTTCTTCCACTAGTTTTACTGACTGCCATATTTAGCCTATCAAGTGCTGAAGAAAAGGTGTTAAACCCAAAATAAGAACAACCATCAACAAATATGAGATGTTCAAGCAGTTGTGGTTTGTTTTACTACTTCTGTGTCACAGAAGAGAAATACAGTAGAACCTGTCTTGACAGACCACCCCTTTAGCCAGAATAACATGGTCTCACAAGTCTGCTAATTCTTGATGAGTGATCTACTCTTAAATTGGCATCACAAAAGTTACAGATGAAATTAACTAAACTGGGTTAAAAAGAAATACAGACAGTAGGTTTTTATAATTAGTGCAATGTTTTTTAATAATACTTGGCACTTTCATAGTGATATCATAGCAGGAGGCATTGTCAGGTTTATACTGGATTACACCGTCTAGTTGGCCTCGTCTCATGTGTAAATAATTTAACATTGATTTTTAACATATATTTCCTGAGGCAGTTGTATAATAATCTTGAAAGGAATTTTTAAAGATGAGCAGCAGAATAAATTGAATAATCATCCATTTAAAACGTAAGGATGGGTGTTTTTCATTAAGCAGTTAATGGCATTCATTATCACCACAGTGTCCACTGAATTTCCCAATCTTTACAGTTTGTATTACTAAAGATTTTCAAGAAGTCTTGACTACAGGATTATTAGAAGGTATTGATTATAGGATGTTTGTTGGAGAGCCAGGTCATAATGCATTTTTTTGCATCTTGGCAGACCTAGGTTCAATCTTAAGCTCCTCTACATGAAGGTACATGGCTGCCCATTTTTGGTAATTTTCTTAGGGTTCATAGGATTTCATCACCTTGAGGACAATGATGCCAGTATCATTACTGTTGACAGTAGATTTTGTTATGTTTTGGGGCGGGGGCTTTTGAGTTGAAGACTTTCCAGTTGAAACCCTGTTAACTTGTTAGAACTAGTTGCCCAGTCATTTTTGTTACCAGACCTAATTATTAAAATTCTCAGAGCTTGAGTTTAACATTGTGTTTCCAAAAATGTTTGAAAGAAGTAAAGTACTTTCTGATTCATTTTACACAAAATCCAGATTTCAGACTTTTCTGAGAATGGTTAATCCTTTCTTTTTCAGTTTTAGATACTTTTAATTTTGACATATGCACATTTTATATTTTATCTTGTACTTCATGTTTCTGTTTATTTGGAAGGGTGATATTTTTGTTTGCTGCTTTTTTTTCTCACAATCTTGGAACTTTATTTTTAGTTGACACCATATAGCTACTGTTGTGCTTCAAGAAAACCTGGATATTGTATTAATGTGTGAATGAGTTCCCAGTAGTGTGCATGTGTAATAACATGTTACTTGCCTGTTCTTGATTCAAGATGGATGCTGGAGACCTGATTTGAGGTTGATTTTAGATGTGGTTGTCGAGTGGTCAAAGATTCTTGCCTTTGCACATCACTCACATATCTCACCTGTCAGTATGAGTTCAAGTCTGTTGTGTGATAAAGCTTGCCAGTAGTTTCTCATGGGCCAGTGGTTTTTCGTGGGCTCTTCTTTCAACAATTATACTGGCTGCCATGTATAGCCAGTCTTGTGCTGAAAATTACATTAAAACCTACAAAACCAAAGCTTAAACTTTTAGATATGTACAGTGGTTTTTTACTTCTGATTCAACTTTCTGATTCAACTGACGGGTGGATGGGATTTATTGATTGGGCAATGAATACTGGGGGTTCATTTATCTCTGTGTTTGTCGTTATTTGGGGTAAAACAAATTGCCTGTAGAAGTGCATTGATAATGATACTGATTCAATACACAAAGAGATCGTGAAGGTGGAGGATTAATTTAAAACAATATTTATCTTGCAGATCTGTCTGAGTAATTGTTATTTGTTTGCCTCATGATTCATTACCTGTATATATGTGTATTACATTGTAGTTTTTTTTTACATTACATGTCAATACATGTCACTGGCATATCATTTTAAGCCTAATCCTTATTCATGGTTTTGCAAAAGATGAAGTTTGTTGTCAGTAAATGTATTTGTAGGTTGAGATAAAGGTCTTATTATTTCCAACAGATGGTTGATCGTTCACGAGTCACAAAACTTGTGGTTTCTAGCAACAATATCACCAGAAATTGGTAACCTCTTATTTTTCATGAAAGTGAATTCACTGTATCTGACCAGAGATTGTGGATGATGTGATCTTTTAATTGTTAACATCAACTGCACTGGTTCTCATAAAAGAGGTACTTTTCCTTAAGTGGATATTTCCATTTAGATTTAACATTGCTGTTTGTGGCTTTAATTCAGAGTACCTGTTTCTTGGATATTACTTATTCATATTTTCCGATTATAAAATAATTTTTATTTTTATTTTTTTATATTTTTTTCAAATCAAGGAGTGTGCAAGTTTTTGACTACTGATTTCTAGTGTTAATTCTGGAATTTTTTCAAATTGGTTACATTAAAGTATACATCCAATACTGGGCAATAATTCTTAGAAATTAGGATTGTGCCAAATTGTTTTATCAAAATCATCCAAGATTGGTTATGAGAATTTTGTAGTACATGCTTGAAAATGTGCAGTGGTAGGAGTTTACTTGATGAAGTATATCGGGCTAGATTATTATTGATTTTGCCTTTATTTGTTTAATTCAGAGCACACAATACCCATCAAAGAAATACAGTAGCACTGGTGGGGGATATGACCAAGAAGATCCATACAACCGGAATCAGTCACCTAGCTTGCCCCGAGATGATCGTGATTCCAGCCCTTCATACCGTGATGGTTCCAGATATATCAACAAGGCTTCATATACTGAGCGGGTTAATCAGAAGTATGATAGAGGTAAGACTCGGTCATTTTTAGTTTCATTGGGATCTAAACTTTCTGGATACCTGTGGGATTTCTGTGTCACAGGTCTTTTGGATTAAAATAACCTAGGGCAATTATGACTTTGCATTGTCGGTCTACCATATCAGTGATGGTTATTTTTTTGCGATGTTTATTGAAGGGAAAATTTTGTCTGAGATATAAGTACTTGACCCTTTCAGCACTAAGTAACTTCAGTGGAAGACTACCATTCAGCACTAAGTAATTTCAATGGAAGACTATCATTCAACACTTAGTAACTTAAATGGAAGACTACCATTCAAAACTAAGTAACTTCAGTGGAAGACTACCATTTAACGCTAAGTAACTTCAGTGGAAGACTACCATTTAACACTAAGTAACTTCAGTGGAAGACTACCATTCAACACTAAGTAACTTCAGTGGAAGACTACCATTCAGCACTAAGTAATTTAAGTGGAAGATTACCATTCAAACCAAAGTAACTTTTAAGATGTTTAAAAAAGGTAGGCAACATATTTTCAGTGACTTGTAAATATTTTATATTTTGTGCTAGGAATACATATATTGTATCAATGTAAAGAAGATAAATTCATGTCTGTGAAAATATGCTTATAAGCAAGTTTACTTACACACAGGTGATTATACAGGTAATTGAAAAGGTAAGTTAAAGGTAAATTTCATGGTATTCAATCTAAAATGTTAAGTTAAGCATTTAAAGAGTAATATGTGGTCTCTTTTTCATCCAATATCATGTTCCTACAAATCATGGCTTGAATAATTGCAGTATTGTCACATTTCAGGAAGCCACATGTGGGTAACAAGATTTTTTTACCGGTGTTAAAAAATTAAATTTACAAGATTTCATGTTCTTTATGGAAATAAATATGCATAAAGCATATGCTTTGATTGTGATCACACCTGACAAATTTAATGAAAGTCCAAGACAGTTTTTGACTAGCTAATCATTTACTTGTGTCACTTATAAAATGCAAGTAACATTTTACCTGGACAATCACGTCACATGACACAATTTCTCCAAAATTCGATCAAAAAAGCCAGAATTTCTCCCTTTTTGACAAATACAGTTCATTCTCTCAAAAATCATAACTTCCATCAATATATAAAGGTTATAAAATGTCTGTATTAAAGAAAATGTGACACATGTCCAAGCACCTTTCTGTTGATTTGGGTCAGTTTCTTGCTTTCGGTGTGCATTTATATTTGAAAATCTTGCATTTCCAAAATGACATAGTCCCTTTAAAATATCTTAAAATATTCAAGAGACGTTTAGGATCTATCACATCCTCGTGCTGGGCCAATGCATTCGGATTATGTGTGACAGTGAGATTTAATCCATTGACAAAATCCAGGTGATGTACACATCGGCAGGTTAAAGCCTTCAAAGTACAAATTGTCATCAATATTGCAAACAGTATCCATCCATCTTTATTGCATATGCTCCCTTTCTCGTATATATTACAAGATTAGAGTTTCTATTAGTTTCAGATATTTAGTTCCCACACTATTCAGACTCCTCTTCTGATGAGTCTGCCATTTTGGATTAACTTAGATTATTTCGAAGATTAACATTTATAGATTGGAAAATCTATCTTTAAGTCTGAATGTATCAATGTGTCCGAATGCAAATGAATCATATTACGACATAATTATTTATAAATGGGGGGATCCCTGATATTGACCAATCGGAGAATAATTCATCAAAATGAGACATGTACTTGAGACTGGTATACCGATATGCGTTGTTGAGAGGAGTTATTGTTCCTGGACTGGTTTACTGGTCTGCGGTGTTGAAAGAGTTAATTGATAGAATTTGTTGTATTTATTGCATCTGTTAAACCTGAGCACAATTGGTCAACCAGTTGGGTAGAAATTGGCTGTTAATTTCTCAGTTTTTATGACAAAGGAGGTTTGCCGTTGTCTTTATAGATTAAGAGTGTGCTACATTTGTTTTATGTAAATGGCACTTCTGGTTAATGCCGTATTTATGCTTTAAGGTCTTTTGAACTCGACACTCAGGTTGTGTGTATGTACGAGAGCATACATATGCATGGCATTGCAAGTGTAAGTGAGCTTGAAAGAATTGTTAGGCGCAAATTATGAAGGTACTCTAAAAAGAAGGCATGGTGTGCTCCCATGCCTTTCTTTTACAAGGGACAACACTATTAGGATCAGAAGTTGTTTTGTTTCATTTTGCCATTATGGTGCAAGTGTAGAAAAATTGACTGTGAGTCTGGGACAGCTGCCAGGCTGTTTGTATAAACAATAATCCCTATTCTTTTGTACAAGCAATATATTTTTTAGTATTTTGACTCATGAAATTATCTTTTTAAACTTGCTTTTGAAAGACAGATGATAAAGAATGATAGTTTTGATCTGTGATAAAATTTATGAGCATTTTTTAAATTTTTTTATCACCAACATTGCGCTCATGATCTTATTAAGTCATTGTAGTGGCAGTTTGCAGAAATAGCTCAGTATACAGTATTGAAATACTTTTTGATCTGATTTGGTATGATGATCTCAGAAATCCGATTGTCCATTTATATAGCTTTAATCAATAAGATGTCTGAATTTGAACAGGAAAGCTCCACCTGAATGCAACCACCTGTCAGTCATTAGTTGTCTATATAAATTTCCACAGGGCTGCTCATCATCTGATGAACTGATGTGTAAATACAATTGCATAATGGAACCTAGAAGGTGGCATATTTTACCATTTGGGCAGCAGTGTATTTTGGCAGTTATATGTGGGTTATGGAACGATAAGATAAAGACTCTGCTACAGTAATCACATCCGTTCCCCCACTTGCTATCCATCATTAATTTGAGCTTGACAAGAAAATTGATTTGAAATGGTTGCATTTTAACCAGAACTGGTGTGCAACTTTATATTAATGAGACCTTGAAAGGGTTAGAATTTTTGTCTTCTTTGTCATTTGTAGCAGGAACTGTGCCTCAGATTTCTTGTCTGTTCATTTGTCAGCTTAAATTTACCATTGAGTGTTGGATTTCAACCATATTTGCCTTGCAGCTTTGTGATGACATGACCTTGGGCATGTTTTATTTCCAGGCTTCTACAGCATTTGTTTTTGAGAGGTTCTTTTCTTCTCAGTCTTGGATTATTTAGCATAACTTTACTAAGGATTGTTGGATTTCAGCCAAATTATGCATGCAACTGTATTTTGATAAGACTTTGGAAGATTTATTTCTAGGGTTCTACAACATTGTTAATGGAGTAATGGTCTTCTGATGGTCTGACATGTTGAATTGAGTTTTCTCTGCAGTATAAATTTCCCAAGGATTCAATTTCAGTCAGATCTAGCGTGCACCCTTTTATTCATTAGTCCTTGAATGAGCTTGATTCCCAGCATTCCATATTATTTACAGTAGTTATGGCCAAGATTGCTATCTCCTGATTTTGGTTGCCTGTCACTTACCTTTACTAAGAATTGTAGGATATCAATCAAATTTATAGCTTTATATAAATGAAACCTTGATCCTGCTGCAAAACTTCATTATTTTTTTTATTTCTGCCAAATTGAGTACCTTTATATTGATGAGACCTTCAAAGAATGTGATCTTGCATTCCATTTCATCATTTACAGTTATGATCACAGATTGACTGTTCTCCTTGTTTGAATTTTCAGATATAACTTTATCAAGGGCTGGCAGTGGATTATTGATGCAGATTTTAAATTGTTGAATTTTGACAGTTGCCAGCATTTTAAATCTTCATTTCATTAAAATTTGCTTTGCAATGATTAAATGAATTTGTTGTGTTCTTGAGAATACTGGCAGTTTGTTTACTTTTGTAATTTTCCACCCCACCCTGTTTTCGTCAGTAATTAAATTTGTGTTGGGTCTTTAATTTTGTGGTCTGCATCACCCATGAAATCCATGGAAATTTGTATTGCCAAAAATGAATTCAAAGTAATTTATTTGTGTTCCAGGACGTCGTGTTGTAGATGATGTGTTGTAGATTGAGGTAAGCGAGGCTTGTGTACTTGCATCATAGCAGTTTTAAATCCTACTTATTCTCTGTTCTCACTGCATTGTGTTATGGTTGTCTTTTTTGTGCAGGATCAGTCCCTTCTCCAGATAAGAAACACAATCACAGCTACCAAGGTTCCGGTAGCAACAGCAACAATGGTCACCATAGCAACCAGGACTGTAAGGATAGTCGCATTTCCCAATCAAAAGACTCCAGTGACAAGAAGACAGAGGTATGTTTTCATTATTTTCTTAGAGTTGTAATCAGTACGAGTAACATACTTATTTATGGGGGCTGTTTTGTTGGTACTGTCATATTGGGCATTAGCTACTGAATTATGTTCAGTAGTCATCCTTGGTACTTGGGTACATAAATATTGCATGTTGCATAAGTTACATTAGGTGCCTGATTAATTTAAAGAGAAACTCCGTGTTAAGGTTTAATAATTTGTGTTTAATCAGTAGAGTTCATTTTGTTTATTACATGTGTAAAATTTGAACACCATTAATCCACCAGCTGAGGAAAATGCAGACCTGGATTTTTTTTGTTGATGGTGACACAATTGTGACATGTAACTGCACTTTCGTTTATGATTATATGTGTCTGTTGATAATTTTAAGATGTGTACATGAGATAGAAAACATGTATACTAAAGTATTTGTCTACCCCCTAATTATTTTATGCCCCCATGTGATTTTAAAAAAATGGAAATATCAAGGATATAAAAAATATGTACAAAACTTTGTCATTTCATTGATTGATTGTCACAAGGGGTCGCTAATACTGACCTCTTGTTGCGTTTCAAAGCAAATGGGAGTTTTAAGTGTAAACAATGAGTCTGTTCGTTCCCATTTTCTGGTTTCTTGAAAAGTCTGTTTTCAGTGAAGAGGTGTGGTTCTTAGGACTACACATGCATAGAAGGTAAACCCTGTTATCTGCGTCCAGAGCTTGGACTACCTAGGTCTAATATTTCTCCAAAAGTTCAACAAACTAAAAAGGGCAAGCAGTTTAACTCGTATGTACATTGGTTTAAATAATGCAATTCCCATAGTTATGTAAATTTACAAAATTATTGGGATCTTATCAAAGGTGAAGCACTTAATCACTCTGGCAGAGTTAAGGACACCCTGGTGACACTCCAGTTAAAAATTGACAAGAGTTTTGTGAATTTTTTATCATTGAGGCTTTTCATTTTAAAGTCCGTTGGAGGGTACAGATATGTGGGAAGGTATGCAAATACTGTAGCAGACCTGCCAACCCTTATGATTTTGCCGTGAGTCTTACAAAAATGACCCGTAAAATACAGACTTACAGAATAAAGAAAAAACTATGGAAAAATGATTGTTGGGGTAAAATCTGGATAATTGGCTTGTTCATGTTTGATTTGGATCTGGGTTTCACATTAGCTTTAGTAGAATTTGTCAGAAAACCAGACCAACATTTTACTAGTAATTCAGATGCTTTAAACTGCACATATTTTACCATGCAAAGCATCTGCATGATCAAATTGTTGTTTATAGAATTTTTTGAAAATGGCATCAGTTCATGTTAAATATGAAGGAAAAAAATAAGTCTCTTCAAATTTTAATAATCAATAAAGAAGAATAGGAAGGAATATTCAGACTGTTCTTAATAAAAGCAGGAAGTGACACAGTTACATTTATTGGACATCACATGTCGATATTGAGTATGTCATGTGGTGGGAGATATGATTGCCATCATGTGAAATGAAGAAAAACATTCCAAGAATTATATCTAGTTGAGAAAGAGGAACAAGTCATTGAGCTGCTTAGGGCTTGGAACTGAATGTGTATGTGTACTTGCAGAACTTTTCAGATGAACATAATGTTTACCTTCAATGCACCATTTTGGAATACTGAACTTTTTAAGTACTCATTTTCCAACTTGACAATAGCAGTACATGATAATATGTTACACCTTACAGAGGACTGGTCAATCTTGGGGGAAAAAAATCAGCTGCCTTCCTGAGACGGTCTTGTTATGGTTGGCAGGTCTGCTACAGTAATGGAAGTCATTTTTAGTCCCATCTTTTCAGATATGTGTTTATTTAAGTTAAACAAAATAACTTGGTGTAAAGATCAAGTAACTTTTATAGCAAATTTCATTACTGCCTTCTATCATCAAAACATAAAATCTGTGCCAAGAAAATATTTGAATTTGTGGATTTTATATTTGTCTGGTTGGTTGGTTTTGGATTTTATGGTGCACCAGCACTCTAAGTCTGTATAGCACAACTTTAATGAATTGTGTAGACTGTGTATTGTATTGCATACCATGGCCTAGCCTTAGCTTTAAGGTAAATTCATAATATGGGAAAATATAACAGACTTGCACTCTTGTTTTGAAACAACGAGGATATTTGTGTGAAATTCTGTCATGACCATACCATGTGTCACATTCCAAAATCAGGCCCCCTGTCTGAAGGCCAAGGTCATTACAGGGAATAATACGAAAGACTGATCTCTGTCTACATACAAATTTAACTTTTGAATCAGTGAGATGTATAGCTTGTGTATTTACAGTCATACCCTCCTCTTCAAGGTCAAGAACACAATAACAAATAATGTAAAGCAGTAATTCCTTATACCAGCTATAACTTGGTAACCCAGACAAATATGTGATGAAATTTTATCAAGGTCAAGAACACGACAACTAATAATGTAAAGCAGTAATTCCTTATGCCGGCTATAACTTGGTAACCCAGACAGATATTTGATGAAATTTTATCCAGGTCCAAACCTTATCGTGCAGAAGTAAAGTCCCTAACTGAAAGGTCAAGGTCATAGTGAGAAAGTGTCAGAGGACATTGTGATTGCCATTCAGGATTTTGTGGAATTTTCACAAAGCTTGAACGAAAATTCAACATTCTGAATTAAATTGATGTTTTGGAAGATACTAATTTTGTGATAAAATTTGAACAGGCATTTTCATTGTGGACACTGGAAGAAAAGATAATTTTGCTTTTCAGTATTTAAAGCGGATTACATACCAAGAAAGTAGTTATTCACAATGTACATGGATGAAAATTGCAGATGTTTTCTTATCTGTGCCCTCATGTCATGTCCGAGTTTCACATGATTCATCACTTTCAATCCTGTTTTTATAAATGAGCTCTGGTACTTGGCAACATGTAGCTATTGTGGTTTGATCCCTGGATGAGTTTGCTTTCTTTCTTGAGTTCTGATTGGCCATCTTAAGAGCAGTATGGTGTGATGTCAGGGCTTTCCAAATCTACTTCCCCAACTCCAGGTACAAGCTGGCTTGGGCAAACTCATTTTAGTAATGCACTTATCCATGGGCAGGTAAAAAAAAAAATTGACAGTATTCACTTCATATTGCTTTATGTTGTGGAAGTTTTATACTATAAATAATGCAATTTCCTTAAAACATACCATACTTTATATTTTTTAGTGTAGTTGTGATATTCTGTTGTCATTTTTGTAGGCATGCTGAAACCTTGCAAAGCTTACTTTTATAAAAATTTGCAAGCCTTGGATGGTAAGGCAAAGAAAAAGTTTCCTATTGCATTGGTTTTAAAATTAGGATAGATGTGGCATCAAATTTAGAATCATTCTGATATTTGTGTTTTTCCATGTGTGGCTTCATATGTTGGCTATTTAACTGTTAATCACACGGATGTTACCCAACCCACTGCTACAGAGGTGTACAAGTTGTGCATGGTGAGTGACTAGGTACTTGACTCTTCAGTGCTTCAGCATAGAGCAGGCATGAAAGGGGTCGTTTGTTTCACTGATGGGTGGAGACACGAGATAAATAATGGCACCTGTACTGTATGAATCAAACACTTGAAGATCAGTATGAGCTTTTAATATTCATGAAGGTTTCAGGTTTTGTTAGTCGTGCATCAAGTTGACAGTTGCATGGTTTTCACACAGTAGCCCATTTTAAATGGAGGATTCATTAAATTTAGCATTTAT
The DNA here is from genome assembly GCA_016617855.1 of Megalonaias nervosa. NCBI lineage: Eukaryota > Metazoa > Mollusca > Bivalvia > Unionida > Unionidae > Megalonaias > Megalonaias nervosa. The sequence continues at coordinate 13,594 of JAECUM010036272.1, forward strand.
ACAATTTTGCAACCTTGAGTCTGCACTAAATAAATAATTTTACTAACTTTCCAGCTGCACAAGTCAGCTCTGCAGGTGTGTGGGGACTGGTCTGAACACATCAGTTCCAGCGGAAAGCATTACTACTACAATATCAAGACAGAGGTGTCTCAATGGGAGAAACCTAAAGATTGGAATGACCAGTGAGTATAACAGATGTGCTAACTCATACGATTTTACCTTGTGGCTTACTGAAATGACCCTGAAATCATGAACTTATGGAACAAATGCAAAAGATATGAAATTACAATCTTTGTGGTAAGATACTGATGTTGACTTGGTCAGGTATAGTCCAGATCTGGGTCTTCTTCTTCAGTGGATTTGGTGAGGGAACTTGAACAAGTTTGCAAGTGATACCTCAGACACTTAATGCTGTTCATTCAAAACAACCGTGTGTTCAATAACATTTACTTTTATGCTATAGCATTGTCTGGAAATGAACCAACAGATGAAAAATGTTAAAAGCGAAGTGGACAATCAACCCCTTAAAAAGTTCATATGGTCAACAAAATTCAAATACTTTGTCTTGCTTGGAAAAATAAAAGCCACAATTAAATTTAGTTGACATCTTGTGTCAGTTTGAATATTGCTAGTGGCAAGAGAGTTGATTGCTGCCACCACTTGAATTAGGAAAAACAATATATCAAGTTGAAATATAGCAAAAAAGACACTGACCTCTAATGGTTTGGAACTGCAGTTTTTGAAACAGAACTTGAGGTTGATAACACTGCAGTGCACATTACAACTTGCTACTTGAACATGATATGTTTGCTGATAAAGATCACACAAAATCGTTTCAAAAGCATCTTTTCCAAGTTTGTAAAAATAGTACATTATTTTTAGTTACACATTCCTGAGCGTTTTAGCTCTACCAGTCCAGTTTATTTATGTTTTATCTGGCTTATTTTGTGGCCAAGGCTGTCTTTGTATCTTCAGGAGAAACAACTTGCCATCTCATGGGTTTAGACAACTTGTTTTGGACAAAATAAGCCTCTAAAGTCCAGGAAGTGAAGATGACCAAGCACAGCTAGCAGTTTTTTGATAGGTGCAGATCTGAATTAAAGCCAAGCTGTATATTCTATCGCCCAAATTACACCCAACAATTATACACCAAACTATAGGGAATTTAAAGTTCGTAGCAATACCTAAGATATGCAAGGTCTTTTTGAAATAGCCAAGATAACAGTGAGGAAAACCAGGGAAGTTCATTTTGTTTAAAATCTAACCCTGTGCAAAATACGAAACTGTAGAGTGCCACCTTAACTATATGGAATGCTTTAAGTTCAGTTTAATCATGCTTTTGATGATAATGGATAATATTTCTGAATTTGTTAATCTCAAGATTTTTTGTGGAATTCTTGTAATCCTGTACTATAGATAAAATGCTTCTTCATGCTGTCATTGTGTCAACAAGGTCACAGCAATTTCAAAATTGAACGGTGGCCAATTGGGCTGCCAGGAACATAACTTGGAACTCCATGCTTACATGCTGCAGCCCAAAGAATTCATTTTCATATAAAACTATTAGCTCAGAGGCCTCCCATTTTCACTGTTTTGAGTCCTGAATAATTTGTGAACTATTGTAATTTTTATGATGTGTGAAAAAAAGAGTCATTCTGTTTTGTAGAAGTTCACTTTGCGTCCTGACATAGCATAAGGTAGCCTAGCCTGAGCATTTTGGTAGCTCAGATCCAGCAATTTGGTAGCACAGTCTATAGATTTGTATTTGTTTCCGACATCACTGCCAGGTACATGTATGTAAATTAATGCTGCCTTAAAAACTGGCTGCATGTCCATTGACATTCACTCAGTGAAAGAACATAAATTTGTAGATGATTCATGTTAAAGACAATGTTTTGTTGATGCTTGTCTTTTCAAAAAGTGAATACTGTTTCAGCTGTTTGCTGTAACTTTGAGTCTTGCTTGTAATTAGTTACATAGGAAGCCATGCCATTTTAATCGAGTCTTGATACTTTTCAGAATGTGTCGAACAGAAAATGAGAAACCATCATCCTCTGCTAGCAAAGGTTAGTGTCAAAATTATTATTTAAAGACCAATGGAGCATTGTAAGGATGCAATATACCTATCATCGGAACAGAAAAATACCATTGCTTTTTAGTAGGCAAAGCATTTTGTGTATAAAAAATTTTTGTATTCTGGGAACCAAATTCTCAAATTGAATGTTGTAGTTTGGGTTGAATCTGCCATATTGGAAGTTTGACGTGGATTGCTTTGACATCCATGTTTATGTCCATACATCTGTCCTCATTATGTCTGTCTGTCTGTCCATACCCAAGATTAAATACTTCAGTGAAAAAGTTCAAATAAACTTTAGTGTTAAAAGTCTTTTCTTGGCTGAACAAATGAATAAATAAATAATGAATAAAGTAGTAGAAATTGGGAAGATATTATTAATTTAATCTGTAGTCTTACAAAGCAACAGTTGCATACTGTGTGTACATAATTATGAAATTAAGTCGAGACCAGATGCAAACTGCAAAGACCCAAATCTGCTGTTGTAGCTAACATATCTGGGTCTTTGCATTTTGTTATGTGTAATCAGTAAAACAAACCGCATAGATCCTGATCTGCCAGCACATTATGATGTGAGAGATCCATGTTATTTGCAATTATCAAGATATATTTTCTAGAACCAAAGTTACAGAACTTTAACTTGACAGAAATTGAGTTATTTTCACAGTTTTTAGTCTTGAATATTGCCTAGTTTGTTTTTCTTGATGGCAGACCTAAAAGCAAAAACATTCTTTTGTAAACTGTAACTTTTTTATTTTTAGAGAGATTACTATTGGCATTTCAGTGTAAATGATCCAGCTGAATGCATTTTCATGTCAGATATTTTGTATGTGTAGGTTGTAATGGGTTAACTTAAGAAAAAGTAAAAAATTTAACATTTTATTTAGAAACTTTCATAATAAATAATAGTTTTTCTTTGCTGTCCCATCTTTTTCAGCTTGTTCACCTATTTCATTTCCAAGATTGTGACTGTTTTTCTTTTATTTAGTTTCTTCAGTTCAGACTGAAGGTGGTTTTGTACTTGAACCAGTCAGGGGTCTTACCTGTACATGTGATTTTGGAAATGATTTCATTGGCTTATTTTTGTGAAAATAAAAAATTTGTCTCCCTTTAGCCTCAATATGGCAAATAGTTAAGAGTTCAAGGGACAGTTTTATGCACAAATTTAATACCGCATTCACCTGCCTAGTATAAAAAATCCAAAAAAGAAAACAAAATTCACAAAAGAAGTCAACAAGGTCCTTATTTCTGGATAGCCATGTTAAAACAAAACATATGAATATTATTCACTTGATCAGAGAAGTCAATGGCAGTTCATACTGAAAGAAGTTTATGTACCCCAAGCCCAAATTTATATCTGCATTTTTCGTGTCCAGAAGTCATTTTTGACACCATGTGATGCTAACAGTGCAAGCACAAGCCCTTGTCCTAGGTGATAATTCTGCAAAATATTGTGTACTAAACAGGTTGATACTATTCAACAATTTAAAATAGTTGTCATTCAACGTTTTTGAGATATTCTACTTGCCCTGAACCCACTTGTTTACTGGTATGGGTGGCTATCTCTTCTTTTTAGCCAACTATTGTTATTTCCCTGTCTACATGCTGTAAAATAACTATGGGAGGTGTACATGCCTCACATCAGTTTCAAGAACAACACAAGCTTGAAACACCTAATTCACAAATATATTCATTTCTTTAATTGTTAAACAATAATAGCTGAAAAAGTTGCACCATAGCCTTAAGCTAACAAAATTGATGGGCCAATTTACGAAACTGTCCCCTGCCACCTAAACAGTTGATTTTCACTGAGCTTGTTACAGGATATTTAATTTAGGGGATGCAATTAAATCATGTTCATAGACTTGCTATCCCCATAAACTGAGTTGTGTTCCATTTTTAATTGGAAAATAGCTTTGAAAAATTATTTTCAGCATTTTAATATTCATTGTTAGGTTTAAAAAAAAAATTTCAGTTTCATAATTCCCGTTACTCTGTATGCCAACGTGGTATTAATAATTAGAATGTGTAACAGGAAGAATAGACAATCTTCGTTAAAAATCCATTTGAATTAAATGCAGATATTGTTATTGTCACATCATCTTTGCACTTTATCCAAAGAGTCACTTGTTTGATACCTTGCACTGATTTGAACACTTTAGGGCTGTTCCAGTAAAACATATACCCCCCCGGGGGAAGGCACTTTCAAATTAAACCAACCCACAACAGAAGCAGTTTAAAAAAATTAAGATCCACTGTCAGATATGTTTTAATAAAAAAACACTGTCCCCTACAGAAGCATATTTTTTTTAACATAATTTCTGGCTATGGGTTAGTGAGTGGTAGAAGTGATTTTAATATTGGGTTGGGGACAGAAGCGATTTAAATGACAGCTGGCTGGAGGTAATCTACTGAATTCTTATAGATCATAGAATCTACTGCATATTTTTATTTGTATTCATTCATTATAATCAATCTTTTGTTTATTTGTCTGTCAGCCATGTATGTCTCTGATACTGTGAAATCACAAATTTTCTTGGTGGCTTATTATTTGTAGATGTCATTGATCAGTCCCTTAATATCTACTAATTTAATGTCCATGAATATAGATTTTATATTAGGGATTTCTATTCTAATACAGAAATTATGAATTTGTTTCCTTACTAAACTGTGTTTACTAAATTGATCACTATGTTTTGCTATTTTTCTTTGTTCTCAGGCATGCTGCTTTTGATTAGAATAATAGTCAAATCTTGTATTGCTTTAAATGTGTGGTCAGATGCTATGATTCCCTTGTTATTTTTTTCAATAAATGTTTTGGTAAACTTATAATACATGATTTGTCAGAAAAAATCATTAATGCCTGTGAAAGCGATGTCGCATTATTTCTGCCTACTTTTACACTATATCATTTCTTGTAAGAGCACGTATTTCAGTTACCGACGTCTTATTTTTATGGCTTGTTGCAAGACTAATATAAAGTTTTTAAAAAAAAGAAATATAGCAAGTCAAACATTTTTACATCATAAATTAGAGTTTAAAAAATGGATGAAAGTCAAGAATCAATTATTTGTAGAGTACTTGTAAAATCAATGTCATTGCAGTTAACTGTATTGTCAACAGCATCATCATTACTGATGGCCTAGCAGTAACATTCTGCACTTTTAATCCAGTTGTCACAGGTTCTATCTCCCACTTCTAGTCATTCATATGAGACTTATACCTATGGTCTGATGGGCTTTCATGGCAAGAGTATAAGATGCTTGTCTTGTGATACAGATATGAGGGGCTTCCATGGCAGAGTGGTACAAGATGTTTGTCATGTGATTACTTGCCTCCAATGTGTAAATGAGAATGTTGTCAGTTACTTGTGGAAGGTCAGTGGATCTACATAAGTGGTGTTTTGTGTCTCAAAAGTACTTGGATTTTCTTCAGCAGTAAAACTGGCTGCTATATATAGATTCTCTTCATCTGAAAATGGTATCAAGGCCATAATGATCTACCGAAACCAGAGATCTCATGTCTAAATGACTTCAGCAGTTGGAGATAAACATCAAATCAACAGAGGCTCCATGTGCCCTAGTGTACTAAGGTGCTTGCTTTTACAGATCACTTGCACCTTTCACAGAGTGAGTTTTTGTCACAGATCAACCAATTTGGGTTGGTGGTCTTTTGTGGCTCTTCCTCCACCTAATATAGTTACCCCTCCCCCCAAAAAAACAAACCAAACCAAACTAAATCAACCAACTAATCAAATGTGGCAACAGCAGCAAAGGTACTAGTCCATCATTTTTGCCACAGCTGTATAAGTTTATAAATTTTGACTCCAGTAATTTTTGTAGACCTTTGAATATCGTCAGTTATGCCTTTCTGACCATTACCTAAAAGTCATTATCAGTTGGTACAAATGGATTTTTCATGGTGAGCATATGAGATGGAGAAGTCTTGAGCAATCCTGCATCACACTCTGCTGAAAAGTTTACATTTTAGCTCACTTAAAGTTTCTCTAACAATGTCCATTGTTCCAACCAGAACTGTTATAACTTATTCAAGCTATATTCACTGATATCTGGAGATGTGCATCTGTAATAAATATTTGTAACAAAGTATGAGAATGCATCAATGTTTTTCAATGATGCATTTGAACTGGGCAAAAACCAGAATCAACAAACCAAGAAATGAAATTATTCACATCTCTCAGGCAGAAGTACAGTATATAATCATAATCTGCCAAAAGATTTTTCAATCTTTAAATTTGCCAGTTTTTTTCCAACCATACTGATTCAGTGGACATAATCACCAGAATGGACAGAAACAGACCAGAACAGATATAACCAGAAGGTTAAAATCGATTCGAGTAGCTAAATTCACGTGGTTTAATAAACTGTTCATTCTTTATCGTCTTCCCTTTGATGTAATTTCTTACTGAAGCTGAGAAAATAATGTTGCACACATAAAAAAACGAGGCACACTTCTACTCATTGTTGTTATTATACTTCTCCATTCCAGCCTGTTCTTATGATCTTGTCCCCCCACTTACTGTTTGTCATGTTTATGATATGTATCTAAATTTGTCACTTACTTTTCTTACTACTGTACTAATTGTTTGTGAATATGTATATCAATGTGAAATGCAACGGGGAGACTAAATCCGAGATAGAAAACCTCTACATTTCTGGATGTATCCTGCTTGGATTCCATGTATCTGCACAAAACTCAAGAGTTCAAGACTCACTGTACTAATTCAGTTCCCATTGTAAACCTGTGCAAACACCATGATATTAAAATTCAATAACTTAAAATTTTGAGTGCTCATGATCAAATTTGTATCAGTATAGACACATCTATGACAACAGCTTTTGTGAAAAGAAAACCATAACAGCTGCACCATTTTCTGGATCTACACAAATTTGAAATGAGTGCTTTCAGTACTACACCAAAGAGTCAGGTGCTGATTTCAGTAATGAGTCTTCCAAAATCACTGTCTGTAAAGAGACGGAAATTATATTAATAAAACAATGTCCCTGACTTTTTTCAGTGACAAGCTCTCAAAAGATTCTTTTTACAAAAATCTTACTTTTATTATCAGCCAATCAGGGACAGTCAAACCATGTATACTCTATTTTATCTTCACTGATTTATAGTATGGTTCTTGTTCTATCATATCTGTAGTAATGTGAGTCCTTCAACAACTCTCAATGGTTGTATGCCTTTTTCGACCATACTGACTGGACACACTGTAAGATAATCTTCAAGTAACAGAAATACCATGGGATAACCAGACCAATAAAATCAAATAAAATGGTCAAGTTATCTTCCCTGCAGGGATGCTGCCAGAATTTAATCTAAGTTTTGTGTGTGTGTGATCTCCAGTGAGGAAGTGGTGGTGGGAGGAATAGCCATTGTTAAATATCTCCCTAACACTTAAATATCTGTCACTCTTTCTTACTGTTCCACTCTGTTAAGGTTCTACTGAAATCAAAATACTCAAAGAGATGTCATCTCTAGTTGTATAGCGATTATTACTGTGATGTCATTGGGCATGGTCACGTGGTTTTGTGGTGGGGTCTTGGTTGGGATGGCAGAAAGACCATTGGCTTACTCCATATTTGACAGCTAATTACGATGTTGTCAAAAGAATTAAACTTTTTCTAACAATTCAGTTGGACGTGGATTATATACTTGATTCATAGTCAATATACAGGTTCTAAAACTGATGTGTTTATTTTGGAGCCATGTTCCTCCATCACATTCAAGATCTGAATATACCAAAGGTGAAATTAGAACAGTTGCATCCTAAATTACTATCATGGCAACTTTAAATGTTATTTAATGTGAGGCTTTAATGCCAGAACTCAGAGCTTCAGTGATTTTTGGGTTAAAAAATGAATTTCTTCTCAAACAACTCAATTTGGTGCAGATTACATTGTTTTTTAATGATACTGAGAATTCTTGACGTGTAAAAATTGCGCAAAATATGAACATCAGATCAGGAAATTAATAGCACTTGGGAAAAACTGATAGGAATATGTAGAAATAATGATAGTATTATTTAAATGGAATATGTGGTTACAATACGAGTGCAGAGTCTATAACTTTGCAAAATACTTCTTGTACAACTGTTCTGTTGTTTCTAACAACACTCTGTAATATGGTAATAATTTTTGCACACTTGAAGTTGACCCACTTTTTACTTTAGTCCCTTGCTAATTAATAGTTTTAGATTTTACAACAAAACTAAGCACATTTTACCTTTTGATGATAATACATGATCACAAATATTTAGAGGGGGTCCCGAGTGGTCTAAAGCGCTCTCCGTTACGGATCACTGCCATCTCACCTCTGCGTGGGTTCGAGTCTAAGATTCGGCGAATGTGGATATGTGAGAAAGCTTGCCAGTAGCTTCTTGTGGGTCGGTGGTTCTTTCCGCGGATTTCCCGGTTTCTTCCTCCACCATTAATACTGGCCGCCATGTATAGCCTATCGTGTGCTGAAAAATGGCATTAAGCCCCACAACAACAACAACAACAAATATTTAGATTGTGAGAAAATAGAAGTTAAAATTTTATTAAAAGTATTGGTAACAGTAAAACTAAAGGAGATGGTAAAATATAATCAGGATGAACAGATTAGAAGTATAGTAAAGAATCCATATATCAGAATGATGTCAAGTATTTTTCATCAATTTCATCATTAGTTAATGACACTGCTTCAAAATGTTGTGTACTAGATAACTGTAATCCAATTCGTAATACAAATACCAAATGATGGCTTGGAACTAATTGTCAAAAGGTCTGCAGAAAATAACATCCTCAGAATATACACAGGAATAACCAAACACAAACAGGACAAATTTTATCCATCTTTCTTTGAGTTTACACATTTCAGTCAGTTTCTTATGTTTAATGTCATTCAATTTTTGCACATTGAGAGCATGTACTTCATTTGGTAATACATCTGCATGATATGAAAGTTAGTCTCATTATTCTTTTGTTACCATAGTGGTTCTGCCAACTAGAGATCTACACACACTTAATTATGTTGTATGGGGATTCTCTGATGTTCCCTATGAGCATTAATCTGTTGAATGTTTCTGAATTTAATATGATCCTCCTCCTCTGTGTACGAATATTATTCTGTGCTGAGAACTCTCTTTCATTGCCTGTGGTCTGAAACGCATATGTATAACAAGCTTGAACAAGTTACTGTTCTTTATGGTTGTGCAATTTTCAACATCTCACAGGTATGGCCCCATGGGTCTTCTCTCTTTGATATCTCTGTTCCAAAAAGAAAAGTTTTCACTAACATGAACTCGGCCAAAGATTCACTTCCTTGAATCAGTGCTTTGCTGCATCTTATGCCAGATTTTTTTCTCTTCCATAATGCTGTATTTGGGTTTTTAAGTCCAACATTCCCATAGTCTGCTTGTTCAGACATGGGTATCTTGAATAAATATAACCGGCATCCTGTCCATCCAACACATACATAGGACTCGCACTCAGCATCAATTTTGGGCTCAAAATCACACCCTGGTATTTCCAGTAACATTTTCCCAGTGTCCAACAGACTGATATACATGAAATTCATTGTCATCGTAGCTATCACTAGCCAATATTTGCCGACTGAAAACGTCGTCTGATGACAGACCCTGTCATGATTCAGCCATTTTGATTTCCTGTGTGGCCCTTATTTGAAACACGGATTTGTAAAACTTTCATGATGAAAGTAAGGTTAAAACTCCCATAAAATGCTTGTTCCAGGGCCCAACAAAGCAAACAAATTTAGTTTAACAGCCTTTCATGTTGAACCAAAGTATCCAGCTATTTTAACATTTGCCTTCCTGAATCTGGATGTCACATCAAGCGCTGAGATACTGCTACTGGCAGCGCAAATTACGTCGCGAAATGCACTTAAAAGTTACAAGTTGAATAAAAATTGCATACTGCGCAAAGCACGTTTAATATCTGCGACGTGTATGTAATTTGCAGAACACATATTACTGTTTTTAAAGTACGGGAATTCGTACAAATTATGTGCACTCGTGTGTACTGGCATCATTTTCTGACCCAATGTTTTATTCACGTTAGACCGCTAGGAGGGGGTTAGATGCGATTTTATATCTATATATATATATATATTCTTTTTTTTTCTTCTGACAACCCCACCAGCGATTTCTCATTTTGTTAACACAACCCACAACAGAAGTGATTTTCCTAATCAACCTTCCACTGTCAGAATCAAAATAGTTTGAAACACAACCTCCTACAGAAGTTTTGTTGAAGTGCCATCCCCTAGGGGGATATATGTTTTACTGGAACAGCCCTTATTACATTGTATCACATGATTAATTTTTTACCAGTAAATTTAGACGTTTAGATAGTGAATTGTTTTGTGAATATTAAGTCATGTAAACATGCTGTGCAAGGTAACTTTTTGAAGTGATTTGTGTACATGTAGCTGAATGAGCACTTTCATGACTTCATCGTGATTGTATGGAAGTAGTTTTTCTTGAATTGATATAAAATTGTGTATTTGTTTAAAATAATACAATTTAGTGGGTTTATTTTGTTTGTGGGGTTTTTCTTTTTTTTTTAGTTTTTGTTTTAATTGCAACAATTGTCATCAAAAAATGAATAGAAAATGAAAAATGAATGCTTTTACTAAACATTATCAAAATACCTATTGTGGAAAGACATTTAAACTTTAATTTGAAGGTACAGAGTAATTCAATCTCATTTATTATTTAATATAATTATGACAATATAGATCTCTGATCTCATTTGTAGTGTAGGAAGAAAGTCACTTGAATTTGTTTTGTATATTACTGTAATATTCATGAAATAGAGATGTAACTGCCATCCGAAAAAAAAGTTCAGTTAGTTTTACAGCAGACACATATATATAGATTGAAGACTAACACATTGAATGTTACATCAAGATTAGGTATTAAATCTGAGTTTTCATTTGCTGATTTATCATACATAAGCTGCGAGTTTAAATACAGGATTTTGAAACAAAATTCTCTGTGAAAACTTTGTAATTATAAATGTACATGAATGTGGTAACCTTTTTTTATGGACAGATTTAATAGAGCGATGTTCAGAATTGTGTTCTTTAAATTGACTGCTGCAGTAGGCCTACTGGACATATCTTTATAAACCTGTCTCTGGTATAAGCGGTTGGAAAAAATGTTTAACGGACTATTGGCCTTCTAACTTTCTTTTTTTCTTGGTCTCCATGCTTCATCAAATTGATGAGTGTTCAGGACCAGATCACAAAAAAAACTGATGCAGCCAGAGCTGCCAACCCTACTGAAAAGATCAGGAAAATCCCGTTGTATGGACCTATCTCCCAAGTCCCGATTTTTAAGAAAAAATCCTGATTTTTCAACTTCCCGAGAAAATAAAAGATATTTTTTTTTATTACAAAAGCATCATTTTCCATTTCCCTGTTTCGGTTTCTGGTTTTTCTGTGTCTGGTATGTTTCTTAGTACTTTACCATATCCAGCTTGATTTCCGTTTTTCATCTGCCAATGCAAGGAGATTGTCTCACAGTGTGGTTCTCTTTATCTGACCCCATGAGCAAATCTCAGCATCCTAATGGATAAGTTTCTCAGCAAGAAGTGAAAAAAAGAAGAAAAGGACGTAACTGATGACGTTTCACCAGCCAAGAAAAAGAAATGGGATAAAAAATATAGGAGTGATTGGGAGAAGCTTTCATTTGTCCATCAACTCACTGGGCCTATCGTGCATTCTGCCACTGATGATCAGCTCTTTCCACATTCAATTCTGCGTCAAAATTGTAGATTTGGTAAAGCTGAAACTATATGCAGATCATCAGTGTTGATTCCTTCCATTCGGTTGGAGAAAAAGGCCAGGTCCTTAAACGATACTACAGATTGTTTAGACACATCTGCAATGCTTGCATGAATAAGTAAGACATCCTTTAGTGGGTTGCTGTCAGGAAAAAAAGGATGGATCTGGCCAGCTGTTGTTTCCAACCCTTGGGAGAGTAATGCTATCAATACTGCACAGCAACAGCAATGCTGAGAGAGCATTCTCAGTGGTCAGAAAAACGGAACCAGCCAGAGAGCCAGCCTGTCAGCATCAACCCTGGAAGCTATTCTTGTTAGCAAATTTGGCATCCAGGGACAAATAAATGATGAACTTTTGCAGAAATGCAAATCTGCGACATACACTGGACTGAAATAACAAAAGTAAACATCTTTATCATGATATATACATATGAACTCCAGGGATGACAATGGGAAATAACAATTGGTGCTAATTGCATTTCAGGAATATGCAATGGTTCTATTTTTAGCAATTACATTTTAAGTGAAAGATATATGGATATTGATCAACAATTCTGTTTCTACTGAAATCGAGAAGAAAGCCGATAGATGCCGAATAGATTTTCGGCATACAAGCATTTATTTTAAAAAAAAAATGTGAGATCTTCAGAATTTTTTCATGCTCAGTCTGGTTTGTTTTTCTTTCATTGTTTGTTTTCAAGTTTAATTTATTGCTTAGAATTTTCAAAATCTTGTAATTTGAACCAGCCAGGCAACGGTTTGAAATGGTCAGTTTGGCTGTTGACCAGTTCTTAATGAAAACCCTGTAAGATAATTATTTTCCCAAAAATATTTAGAAAATGGGAAACCAGCACGAGATAAAATATGTGAAGCTTCTAAAAAAATATTGATGCACATCAGGCACTAAATGCTGCTGCAACAGAGTATTACATTTAAATTTGGTGACATATTACACATGATTCATGTAAAATTTATGAAGTTGTGTTTGATAAAGGTGGTTATAGTAGGACAGCATTGTAACAAAAATGTTTAGTTTTCTTTCATGAAATTTAGAAGTTATCATAAAATCAGGCTAGGACTTTGATCGGCTGATTGAAATGCAGACTGGTAATTTGTTTTCGTATTTTAATTATAGTAAAGTGTACATGTAGAATGCCAGTAGTTTTCTGTGGGTCGGTGGTTCTTCCGTTTTCTGTGGGTCGGTGGTTCTTCCCTGTTTTCTGTGGGTCGGTGGTTCTTCCCTGTTTTCCAGTATACTTCCTCCACCTTCTCCACCAAATATACTGGCTACCTTATATAGCCTGTTGTTGGCTGAAAAATGGCATAAACCTCATAACAACAATAAACAACATGTAGAATCCATCTTAAAAGACTGCTGACAAAATAAAACTTAAGTTATCTTTTTTTTATGAATCGTAACATTTCTCTTATAGGTTAGAACCATTAGCAGGTGAATGAAGTGCAGTCTGGCTTTTATTTAGAAAAAAATAGAAATCTGATTCAGACAAATATATTTTTGAAAAGCAGCCCATGGAAATAACTTGGCCAAGTAATGATCTGACATACTAAAATTGATTAATGTTTGATGGAGGATTAGAACTATGTATATTGAGAAAGGAAGTAATTAAAAATTTCAGAACTGCATTAAAAATCTGGCCATGTTGAGCAAAATTTGAAGTTTTTTTTTTTTTATGAAATTTAAATGTTGTCTCAAAATCATGGTCAACCATGATCAGTTGATGGAAAGGCAGACCGGTCATTTTCTTTTAAGCTTGTGGTAGAATATACATGTTGAATGAATAATAATAATAACTGTTTTTAAAGAGTTGACAGTTAGTTGCATGGAACTAATGCTCCTTGTGGCCCTCTATTATATGCATACATTCAGAGTACATGTACATAGTTACACACACACAGACACATACACACAGAGACAAAGCATTGATAACAAGCTACATTTATATATGGACATAATAAACAGAAAATTTGAATGCTTGTGCTCGAACTATGTATATCATGTATATACAGTACAAAAATAGTGAGAAAACAAAGTGGAAGGTTGGTGAATACTTTAAGTTGTATTGTATTTGTCAAATCAATAGACTCCACTTTTCATCCATTGAATTATATTAGAATTAAATGCATTTATAATTGTACTTTCTCTAATTTCCTTTGGAATTCTGATTCTTATTTGTGACCCTGAATAGCAAAAACTTGTCTAAAAGATTTCTTTATCTGGTTTTGGGATGGAAAGGTGGTTAGCTGAAATTGTTCTTAAATTGGGGGTGTTGCCATGTTTTCTAGCATGAAATAATTCCTGGAGATGTTTGAAACTTTGGCCACATTTTTAATGCATGGTTTTGAAATTTTAAAAGTTGATCCTTTTTAAAAATAATCAAATACTGTTAGCATTTTAATATCATTCTTTGCATTTGGATTTTTTTCACTATTATTTAGGATGAGTGTGCAAGCTCTTTTTCGCAAGCCTAATAATGTCTCCCCAGATTACATTACATAATAGTCTGTGTATGGTTGTATATAGCATTTGTAATATATTAATTTATGTTTAAACTTCCTTTGATAGATATGGTCACATGTTGCTAAATAATCACAGACATGAATTGACTTTATGACATATGACTTACATTTGTTCCTTCAATAAAAAATATTGTTCTCAACTATCACCCCAGTGATTTTGTGATGGGTAACCATTTGTAGGCAAATTTCATTCAGTTTAAATTTGAATTTCTTATTTTCAGTTTTGCTCTCTTCTTTGGTATTGATCATTAACACTTTAGTCTTGTCTGCATTTACTTTCGTGCCGTTTTCTATACACCATGAATCTATTCTAAGTAAGGCTAACTTGAGGGAGACCTCTAGGTCTACTTTTAACTATTTGAAATCTGATAGCATACAAATCTGTAGCTGAAGTCCAGTTGCCTACTTCCAGTGGCAAATCATTTATGAAAATTGGAAAGAGGAGTGGACCTCAGATTGATCCTTGTGGTACTTCACATGTAACTGGTTCTTCTTTAGAAAAACTGCCATTTATTTTGATACTTTTCTCATTGTTAGATATGATATAAACCAATCAATCATTGAATTGTCACATTGATAAATGTTCAATTTCTTGACAAGAATATCATGATCAAGTCTAAAGCTTTTGTAAATCTACTTGTATGGATCCAACTAATTTTCCTTGATCTGAGGAATTACCTCTGATCAATACACATCAAATCATTTGTATGATTATTATTTAACATTGTTTTAAACACAAAATATGGACATTATTGACCTTCGATGATAATAATAAATTCACTTGGTCTAACTTACTATTTATACCTTGTATATTTATATGTCCAGTGTGTAGACCTTTTCCTAATCTATCCTTAAAGTAAATATTGCAAGGAGGTTCAGACAATGAGTTTAATTCTACCATGACAGTTCTACAATTTTTTGAAACATGCATGTAGTCTTTGTTAGAACATTTACAAATACACAATATACTTCCACTTTCAAAACATTGAAAAGCAGACCATTTGAAAATAATTTGGCAGAGTGCATTGCTGAAATCTTCAAATGAACTGATGTAATGTTTAAAGAAGCACTTAGGACTTTTTTGCATGAAAAAATAGGGAGTTCATTTCAATTAAAGTTTTCAGAATTATATGTTAGGTAAAGAACAGTGTTGTAACAAAAATTTCCAAAACATACATTAGAACCCTTGATGTTGTACCAACAAAAAGGGTTATATTTTGTGAAGTGTAAAATTTATCTCAAAATCAGGTTAGAACCCTTATCAGCTGATTGAAATGCAGACTGGTATGTTTTCATGGGGTTTTTTTGTTGTTTTTTTTGTCAATTTGTACCTGTAGAATATATCTTAACACAGAGCAAAGAGAAAGATAATTTTTGTAATGCAGTCCCTTTGAAATAAACTTGGTTGAGCAAAGATCTGACATCTTCAAAATTCATTCAGATTATATTTAAAGAAGGGATTAGAACTATGTTGCATTGGAAAAGAGGTAATTTGGTTAAATTTAAAATTTCAAAATCATGCCTTAAAATCCTGGCCATGTTATAACGAAAAGGAAGTTTTTTTTATTTTATGCAATTTAAAATTGATCTTAGAATCATGTGAAAACTCGGATCAGTTGATTGAAATGCAGACTTATTTTTCTCTGTTATTTACTTACCAGTATTGGGGTAAAGTGTCCATATAGAATGTATTGAATGCATCTTAACACAATCAGAGCTAATGAGTAAAGTTTACATGTAAAACACATCTCAACAGAACAAAAGAAAAATAGCTGAAATAAACTATTTTTATATGCAGACCCAATTAAAATAACTTTGTTCATTGCAGCTTTGAAATGTTGTTGTTGTTGTTGTAGAGTTTAACGCCATTTTTCAGCACAAGATAGGCTATGCATGGCGGCCAGTATAACTGGTGGAGGAAGAACCCTGGAAAACCCCGGGAAGAACCACCGACCCACGAGAAGTTACTGGCAGGCTTTCTCATGTACCCACGTTGCAGCTTTGAAATCTTTAAATTAATGTGTAAAGAAGGGATGGAAACTTTTGGATTAAATTCAGCATAATATGGGCACTGTTTATTGGCCATTATGCCCCCCAAAATGCGTTTCTGGTTGACTGTCCCTATTTTTTGTTGCCGACAACACAACCACCCCACCCCTGTTTAAAAAAAATTGGAAAAATTTCCCCCAAATTGATTTGTGTATTTAGTTTAGCCCAGTACTTGATGCATTTTGTACATGTGTGTGTGTGTGTGTGTGTGTGTGTGTGTGTTAAAAAAATTAAAAAAGTCCTTCCCTGCCTACCCTAATTTAAAACCAGTGCAATAGGAAACACACATAATGGGGTGGGGGTGGGGCTTACAACAATGCCAACTGTCCAGCTGATGGAGATTCATATATACCTCGTCAAGAGGCTGAGTGTTGGAATCGGATGCATCCATTGATCACTCAAAATAGTAGCAGAATAGGAAGGAGGATCCTCATCTATCAACTTGTCATCTATGACAGCATCTGAACCAGGCCCAGTCTCCAAAGATGAGGCTGTGATATCATATGTTCATGAAATTATGTCCATGAAAAAGGAGTTCCACTGGCAGATTGTAGGAACTCTCAAATGCATCCACATCATCAAAATGCACAGTTTACATCATTATTTTTGTCTCAGCATGCATCCTATTTCTGTCTCCTCTCTTCATTTGCATCATTATACATTGCCCTACTTGCTGATAGGGACAGGATTAGCGCTAACAAACTTCAGCTCTTCCAAATGCCTCCATTTGCAGTTGGGAATCGGAAGTAGCATGTTTCATCAGACATCACATAGATAACAGAAGAGTTTTTGCTGCAGTTGCAAGCTTCTGTGTTACATAGATTATATGCGAGTTATTGTCCTTCACTCAGCAGATCAGATTGCCATGCTCCAGATTCACAAGTGGTCATCAGAAACAATTTGCTGTTTTTTATTGTTCACATGGCTTTATTTCTTTGATATTTTAAAATGTACAATTTATAGGTCAAATTTACTGGATATACCTAAAAATGCAACTGGTCAGATGTACTGGCTACTGATTTCTTTGCACCAGTCTGCTGTGAAATCAACTGGTATCAGACAATCAGGCTGGTGGCAATATCGCATGCTGGATACATGTATGTGTACTGTTTGAAGATCTGTGATTGGGGCAGAATGAATGTTTTTATATACAAACAGTGAAATAAGAATTAAAATATCCTTCTTGGGCTTAATGCTCAATTGTAAAGATTTCACACTTAATAGAGAATTAATGCGACCTTTCACCAACAAAATCGTTTTAAATTTGTATGCAGCTTGCTATCTTGAAGTGTTCCACTGACATGGATGCAAAGTAGATTCTTTTTACATCCAAGGCATTAATGTGAGATCGGAATGGAATCATTGATTCCTTTATTGATTTAACATTCCACATTTATTTTAATTTTTTTTTTGTGGGTCCTTAAATATTTTATACCAACTTGTGTACAATTTTGCCATCATAATATTTCTTCTCATCTACAAAATAGAAAGCAGTTTAATAAGCATGAATTGCAAACATGCACTAAACAGTTATGTGCTATATTCAGTATAAATATATTTTGTTTAAAATGAATGGTTCAATTTTGAATCTTTTTTTATTTTAATCAAACTAACAAAAAAATTTCTTTCCAGATTCAAGGTATAGACATTCCAGTGGATCCGAAAGAAAAGGGGAGAAGCAATTCGGGAGTTTGCGACAGATGGTCCAGGACTCAAATATCAAGCCTGATAAACAGTATCTGTTTGAAAAACTGCAAGCTAGCCAGTCAAAAATTCAGGCTGAATTACGAGTCAGTATGGCTTCACAAGGAAAAACTTCATATTCAGTGGATCCATCTAAGGTGGATAGTAGTCATAGTAATCGACATAGTGACAGCAATGCACACAGTTCTCATCAACATCATCACTCTCTGGACCATAGTAGTAGCAGTAGTTCAAATAGGAGGTATCGGCGAGATAGTGAGGGAAGTAGGTCACGCCATGACAGGAGGCATGATGGTGAGTATAATATTTGTTGCATAAGGATCGAACAGATGTTCAGAATCAGTGGGAATTTACACTTAGGCTTTACTATGGCGGTTAGTGACATGCTTTTGTCTGGTTTACGATCAGTAACATATGCTGCCTACATGATTGTATGTTTTCAAAACCTTTATCCAGAATCAAGTTTTCTTTTGTTAAGAACAAACCCTCACATAGATCATTTTTACAGAAGATTAAGTAAAAAGGTCCATGTTTTTGTCCTGGTTCTTGTGATCTTGTCATTTCATAACAATGTTGATTAGATAAATCTGCACTTTGCCCGCAGACCTTCCTAGGCGGTCTTGGTTACAAAGGATGAAGTAATGGTAAAATGTGTTTATAAATGTTTTTGCAATGTGGGCATTAATGACAGTATAAGATCGATTATTTTGCCTAAAAATTGTGGTCATTGGTCATATTTTGCAGGTTATTGCTAACAACATTGCATTTATATAATAAAATCACTCTGTGCATGGCAATTGTGGTCATAAATGACAAGTGCTCACTCATAATTTAGTGGTTTAACACAGATTTACAGTATGGATTTTAATAGTTGTTCAGTGTTCTGCTTTGTTGACTTGTGACTGCTTGGAAAATATGCTGAAGAAAATTTCTGTTTTTTAGAGTAGAAAAGAACTTAAATTCATTTTAAAACTAAAGATGTAATGTGATCATTGAGCACATTTATTCCCAAACACCTGTAAGTAATTAACATAATTATTATGATGCAGCCTAAATCTAGCATGCTTCCTTATAACATGAATTTGGATATAACATTATTATATCATGGCTCCTGAAATTTCATCTCTGTTTTTTTTCATCCATGAAAAAATAACTCTGTTTTTCAAAGTACGAGAAATAATGTGTAAAATGTTAATTATTATTTTGGGAAGAGATCGTGAATGAATTTGGATATAATACAATTGTACCATGGCTTGCGAGATTTTACAGTAATTTCACCAATTTCTTGAAGAACTGGAAAGTTTTGTCTGAAAATAAACAAAAGTTTGATTTAATAATTTGGCAAAATGTGACATTATCTTGAAGAAAAATTATTAAAGTTTGAAGCCCCAGGCAGGACTAAGTTTGGAGTTAAACAAATGCAATTAACTTAGAGATGTAATGTTCACAAGTCAACAATGTGATGGACTATAAAAGCTTCTTTCTTGAATTTAAAAGTAGATAAATGTACCTATCATTATAAGGTAGATTGTCAATATCTGCTCAATCAGCTGTCATACATACCTGCTGGAACAAGTTTATGTACCAAATTGTCCCCAGTTTTGGTCATTGTCACACACATGTAAACATTCCACCCCTCTTCATTTTAACTCTTTCAGCACTAAGTAACTTCAGTGGAAAACTACCATTCAACATTAAATTACTTTCAAACTGTTTAATAAATATAGGCAACATATTTTCAGTGACTTATAAACATTTTATATCTTGTGATGGGAATACATATATGGTATCATTGTAAAGAAGACTGAAGATATGCTCACATGCAAATTTTGATGCATGCAGGTGATTATACAGGTAAATATCAAAAATACTAAATGAGACATTCAGAGAGTTATATATGGTATCATTATGAGCCAGCATCATGTTCTTACAAAGCTTTGCTTGAATAAAAACAATATTGACACATTTCAGGGAAAGCCACATGTGGGTAATGAGATTTTTACATGTGTTTTTTAACATTTAAAAACATTTAACTTAAATTTACAGGGTTTTTTGTTCTTTATGGAAATAAATATACTTAAAAACATGTGCTTCGACTGTGATCACATGAGACTAATTTTTAAAAAAAGTCCAAGACAGTATTTGGCTAGCAAATCATTATTTGTCACCAATAAAGTGCAGGTAGTGCTTTACCTGGACAAATATGTGACATGACACAATTTCACTGAAATTAGATCATACAAGCCTGAATTTCTCTCTTTTTGACAAATGCAGTTAATTCTCTGTCAGAAATCATAACTTCCATCAGTATATAAAGGCTATTAATAGCTGGTATTTCAGATAACTTGTCACAAGTACAAACACCTTTGTGTTGATTTGGGTCTGTCTCTTGCTTCAGGTGTGTATATATATATATATATATATATATATATATATATATATATATATATATATATATATATATATATATGAAAATCTTGCCATTTCCAAAATTACATAGTCACTATAAGATATCTTAAAATATTCAAGAGACATTCAAGATCCATCAAATGCTCATGCTGGGCCAATGCATTTGGAAAATGTGAATATTGTAAAACCAAGTGAGATTTAATCCATCGATGAAATTCAGGTGTAGTACACATTGGCAAGTTCAAAGTCTTCATAGTACTAACTGTAATAGTATTGCCAATAATATCCATCCATCCTTATTGCAAATGCTCCCATTCTTTCTCATGTGTATTTACAAGATTAGAATTCCTGTTATTTTCAAATATTTGGTCCCCAGACTATTCAGACTTTTCATCCGACATCAAAGATTAACATTTATAGATCAGAAAACTTTCTTGTTAACAACCTATCATAAAAGTCTGAATGTATCCAAATGGTTATGCAAATGAATCATAATATGACGTAATTATTTACAAATGCGGGATCCCCAATGTTGACCAATCAGAGAATGCATCATCAAAAAAGACCTAACTTGAGACCATTGTACTGGCCTGCATGCAGTGTTCAGAGGAGTTATTGTTCCTGGACTGGTTTACTGGTCTGCAGTATTGAAAGGGCTAACATAATCAAACATTCTGCTCTACTTTATACTCTGCATTGAATCCAAGTCAGTGTTATAAAAATGTATCTGTGTATACTGGGTTTATTTTTTATTCTTTAGAGAATGACTACATTTTTTCAGAAACTTGCTGTGAATTCACATAATCAAATGGTTTACTGCCAGACTGGGTTCAGGCAGTTTACATGTACCTTGTTCACAACCCTTTTAATTCTCATCACAAGAGTATTACGAGGTCAGTAGCTTTGATCTTCTGTGTGAATTTTCAGCTAAGGATACGTGGTTTTCAAGCCTAAATACAGGTTTCTTTTTAGAAATACAGTGTCCTAATTATGCCTTTAGTTGTCAGCCAGAAATCAGATCATTTTGACATGTTCAGCAAGTATGAATGTTGTACCGAAAAAATACCTGTTTCTTAAGTTTGTGTGAAAGTATTAGCAAGGAATTAAATGTCAGGACTCAAACGGACCTTGCAAATGCTTTTTATTATAGAAACTATTCTTCTTTATGCACATTTTTGATGGAATGGTTATTGTGGATAAAAACGGATGTGACCAGTGAGTACACATACTAACTGTTGACGCTTATGTTGCAGATTTCATATACATAAAAATAAAATATTGAATTTGTAATAACAATTTTAAGTATTGGTTTAATCTGGAACAAGTTGATATCTGTGTCAACGAGTCCATAATATTGAGCCTAGTTCTATCCCCCTATTTTTTTTGGGGGGTGGGGGTGGAGGGAGGGTAATGCAGCATTGTCTTCAGCTAACTGACTTGGTTGGGTATTACATGGTTTGGTACATAGCACTGTTGTGGATTTTGGACACCAACAGTCTTGTTTAATGTGAGTTCACACTGTATTATGTTAGCTGTATAAGCAGATGTGGTGGCTGCAGATTGTCAGTTTCATATTGAGGACTTATTATGAAGAAAAGCATTTACTTTTTGCCAAAGAACACTACAACAACAACTACTGTTTAAAAGTCAGTTTCTCAACAAAAAACTGGGGAAAAAAATGTTTTTGGCTAAAACAATATACACAACCCCTCGTAATGTTAACTTCTTATTTTAAAAATTTTGCCATCAAGAAAAGACCATTTAAACATTTTCAGGTGGGTGGTGGTGGTGTAAAGCATACTTAATTCT